>JAODUE010083267.1:0-14535 GCA_027564755.1 Amblyopsis hoosieri
GAATTTTATATATATATATATATATATATATATATATATATATATACATACAGACATAAATACATACATATATACATACATACTGTATATCATTTGAATAGCATATCAATATCAACATGTTATATATTCTGATTAAAGTTATATAAAAACATCAATGTTTTAAGTCTAATGCATTAAATGGTTTAAAAACAAAAGTTCTCTATGGAGAAGAGCAGACTCGTACGATACTGTATAGACCGCTCGTAAATTTCTTTAGTGGTTAAAGAACGTTCTAAATGTGGCAGATTTCTGCATGAGGCCAAACTGACTTGCTACTCAGGTTAAATGATATTTTTATTTTATAAATAGTCTTCAAGGAAATGTTCAGACAGTGTTGTCTTGTCCCAGGTATGTGCTGGCAAGACAAAATAACTGCCCTGCGATCCAAGATGACAGAGAGGAAAATCACCTGGTTTATTGCCACAGCGCTGGATGACATTGCATGTACGGTTGGTTTCATGCATGTAAAATTGACATACGGTAAACCATGTTGATCAGGGACCAGTGTTGGGCAGTAACTACTTACTGTAATATTACTTTTTTCAATAACTAGTAGTGTAACTAATTACTATTTCCAAAACAGTCATAATATTACAATTACTAATCCAAGTAATGCTGCATTACATTACAAGAACCAGATTTCTGGTCCTAGCAAACTTTAGGGTAGGCTAATTGATCCAACCTGTCCAATCATCTGCTTTGAGAGGCTACAATGTTTTCACTTTGGTTGATTGACTCCTAAGGTTCATTATTGTTCCAATAAAGAGAATTCAATTCTAAAATTTGCTAGCTACACAGGTTGTCATTTTTCAGAAGGGGCAATGTGATTTCTGCAGAGCCTTAAAGCTATTGCAAGCTAACTGTGAGCTAATACACTTTTTGTCAAATTCACCAAATTTCAAATTTCAATGACGTCATTCTCGAGAACGCTTGCTAAATTAAAGCTCAAATCAAAACAATATTCCTTTGCCCCACGCATCGAAACGCACAGTGAAGCAAAGCGTAGTACTGCGGCTTTGTTGTTCTGTTCAGAATTTGACAAAAAGTGTATTCGCTTACATTTAGCTGACAATACCTTTAAGCCCCCCTCACTATATACGTGTGTGGTCTGGGCAGTGAGGTGGCTCCCATTGATTTAGCTTGCAGTAGCTGACTTTACCTTTAATTCCCTCTGGCAGCCACAGAAGACTGCAATTATAGTCTAACTATAATAATTATGTTTATTACCATTTTCTTCAAACCTAGCACGTGGTGTTTGTAAAAACATATTTAAAGCTTAAACCTCTTGTCTGTCTCTGTCTGGAGAGAGATATTGATAAAATATCTAAAGATGTGGAACTACAAATATGGGGGAGCATCATATTTTGCTTTTTACTCTCCGTGGGTCCTATTTGAATAATACATTTTTTTTTTCCAGGGCTTTTTAACCTCCGTGGTTCAGATATTGAGTACAACCCAGTGTTCTTTGTGTACACTATCGTGGGAATGAACTCATTAAGGTAAACCATTGTGCTGTTTTCTGTGATTCTGACTCATTGAGACACAGTCGCCTAATGAACGAAACATGACTAAAATAAAACCCACAAGTATGAACCAGCTGCAGCATCTGGTCCGTAATCTCTCCATGTCTCAGGCTGTTTATAGACCTAAAGCGGCTGGCAGACCCTGCAGTGAGAGACCACCTTCAGATGGACTCCCTCGGCAAGCCCGAGCTCTGCATCCAGGCCTCCCCTTACGAGTCCGTCCACACTGAGCTCCAGAAGATCTGCGCCTCCCTGGGTCCCAAAGACAAAGTGTGGATCTCTGACAAGGCCAGCTGTGCCCTCACACAGATCATCCCAAAGGTACGGAGGTGCGACTGCACACCACAGAGCCAGCGCTCAGATAATCGAACAGTTGATGGATCTCAGAGTACGTGTCTTAGCGTTGGTTAACCCAGCTGTAGCTAGTGACATTAATGTTTTTGTTTTGATTGGTTTAATTAGCAAACATTAATAATACTATTGATTTATTATATTTGTGTATGATATGCTTAATAATCAGACCTACAAATGCATTTGTACATGCATACAGATCTATTTGTACATAAATGCAGTTTATAATTCGGAGGACAGCGTAAAGCTCCGGGAACACTGCAATTTATCGGCGACATAAGTGGGCGGGCCTCAAATTAAACTAATCTCCACTTCAGGCGACGCGATCGGGGCGACCACCAACGGGAGCTAAAGATACCATTAACTGACACATCTCGGGTGGGAAATAGACTAGAGGGATACCATGGCAACCAAAGTCTGGAATGTAAACAAGGGACCGATTTTCACCAAAAAGTGATGGGCGACAAGCGGATCACTTGCAGTGTGTCCGGGGCTAAAATTTGTTCTCGGTATCTGCTCAATCGCATGTAGTACGGTGAGTGATTATGAATGTACATGTTCTGACCACATTCCTCTGCAGATCCACCGGGTCCCTATCCCTTACACACCTCTCTGCCTTGCCAAGGCTGTCAAGAATGCCACTGAAATCCAAGGAATGAAAATGGCCCATGTAAGAACATTATGACCCACATTCAACACTTAAGAACATTATGACCCACATTCAACACTTAAGGAAATGTCGCAATAACAATAATTTTACATGAGGCTTCTTTTTTCTTTTCTTTTTTTCCTTAACAGATTAAGGATGCAGTTGCCCTTTGTGAACTATTTTCTTGGCTAGAAAAAGAGGTATCTTCTTTTCATAAGTTTGGCCGCAAAAGTCTCAACAAACACAATAGCATGAAATGTTGTGTATATTACATTGTGTATTATGTCGACGATGTTTTCTAGATCCCAAAAAGCACAGTGACTGAGATCTCCGCAGCAGATAAGGCAGAGGAATTGCGCAGGTATGGTGATTTGCTGCCATCTACTGGCTATAGTTAATTCTGTTTTATGGACCCAATATCTCCTAATTATATAGCCCAGTATAATGTATATGATTTAGTGACTTTGACAATATGGTATTCATGTTCATATTCATTTGCTACTAATGGTGTGTTTGTCAAAATCGAAACTGTCATTTTCTTTTTTTCTTTTATTAATTATTTATTTTTATAGTCAACAGAAAGATTTTGTTGGCCTGAGTTTTCCCACAATCTCCAGTGTCGGTCCAAATGGTGCTATCATACATTACAGGTCAGTATTATTAAATGTTAAAATAAATATATTAATATCTAGAGCATTTATCAGAATTAAGTGTGTGTTTTCATTCTAAAATGTATACTAACGTAAGAAAATAAAAATGTCCTGCATTGTAAAAACACTGTCTATTACAGTACTCTGCAAAGATTTAGACTGTTAACAGTTGCAATACTAATGGTCTAAGAAAACTACAGATGTCACTACAGATATCATTATGCTGTCATCACGTTTTTTTCTGTTATTTGTAGACCTTTACCTGAAACCAACAGAACACTGTCTTTGAAAGAAGTTTACCTGATAGATTCTGGAGCACAATACAGGTGAGTTCACAGGGTTCCGGCTACAGTAGCCTGCTGTATCTTGTACAGTACATCAGTGGGCCTTAGGGTGCTGAGTGGCAGGTACTGAAGCCCCTTTTCTAAATGTTTGTCTCACAATGTTGTTCCCTGCAGGGACGGCACAACAGACGTCACGCGAACCATGCACTTTGGTACCCCATCTGCTTACGAGAAGGTACTGTAGTCGTGTTCAGCCGTGCTCAGACACTCATTAGCATAAGGTCACGTTCACAACAGCATAGCGGCAATTCAAGTCAATCCAAGTGCCGCTGAGATGCTTAAGTGTTGTGGTGTGGTACGTTTGGGACGCGTTGCAGTGGACCTACGACTCCAGAGTCAGTTTATTTTGGTGATGAAAAAGGTACTGACAAAACATACATGACTAAGTTATGAAATGATCGCCTTGAAATGCGTTAACGGTCAACCAAACGTTCACCCTACAACCGCTCACCCCCTCTCTATCCCACGTACACTGACAAACAATAAACAAACAAAAGTTTAAATGCATTATATTTCCGTATAACCCAGTGACATGCATTATGACTGTCAATAAAATACAGTAAATGGCTTAAACCGGGACACCCACGAATCTAAATACTCTAAATAATGACTGTACTGTACTAAATAATGAACTGTACATTTATGGCACTTACAATCAGATTGTTGGTTTCATTTTATAGCTGTTCAAAATCTGTTGTTGAGAACGCATTTCTAAATTGGGGATGGCACAATCGCATTTTTTCCAGTCCTGATACCGATACAGATGCCTGCACTTTGGGTATCGAACAATCCGATTCCTTGAACATTGCTTTCCTAACTCTGTAAAACATAATGTAACATGGGCTATATATGAATATGAGCAAATATTACAATGTTGTCATTGATGTATGCATTAGTTGGTTTGGTTTAAGTTAGGTTGCAAAGTAAATGTGTGTGTATGTGTGCGTGTGTGCGTGTGTGCGTGTGTGCGTGTGTGCGTGTGTGTGTGTGTGTGTGTGTGCGCGCGCACGCACGCTCTTCATCTCCAGGAATGCTTTACGTACGTACTGAAAGGACACATAGCAGTAAGCGCTGCTGTCTTCCCTAACGGCACCAAAGGTACTGCATACAACCCCACAACCTCATCATTGCTATGTACAGTAGACATCACAATTATGGCGCAGTATAAATGCTTAAAACCGAAGAATATTTCGTTTCGTCACTTTTAATAATTTTTCTAACATTTTTGTCACTACGGTATATCTTTTATTTATTTTTATTTTTGTAAGCATACATGTGTAAAGCACTTTGAGCTGCAATTCTTAATGTATGAAAGTGTATTATTATTTTTCTTTTAAACAATCAGTGTTTTTCCCGCTGGTTTTTCCTCCCAAGACAAAGTTTCAAGAGGTCTCCGGAGAAACATAGAATGAATGCGTACTGCACAGCTTAAAGACAGGGTCATTCTCGAGAACGCATGCTAAACTCAAACTCAAATCAAAACTCCCTTCACTGCCATAGGGTGCTCCCTCAGAAGCTCCGCCCCCTTCAATGCCATAGGGTGCTCCCTCAGAAGCTCGGCCCCCTTCAATGCCATAGGTTGCTCCCTCAGAAGCTTGGCCCCGCACATTGAAACACATTGCGAAGGCTAGGATATTTTTGTGTGCGGTCTGCACCACTTTGTTTGCGTTCCTATTTACGGAGCCAGCGCTGTGTACAAAAGCACAGGATTCCTTTTTTCAGCTCTCACACACACAGAACGGTGAACTAGCGGTCAGCGAGGAGACGTTTTGGTGAATGAACTACACCTCTTCTTCTTCTCCTTCTTCCTCGCCCGTCTCCGCAGGTCACCTGCTGGACTCGTTCGCCCGTGCGGCTCTCTGGGAGTCTGGGCTGGACTACCTCCATGGCACGGGCCACGGCGTGGGCTGCTTCCTCAATGTACACGAGGGGCCCTGCGGCATCAGCTACAAGACCTTCGCCGACGAGCCGCTGGAGGCGGGCATGATCGTCAGTGACGGTACGTGGCAGAGGGTGACACGGGAGGGGATTCTCAAACCTCTTCCATCCCACAAAAAACAATATCCCATCCCATCCCAATTCCCTCCTACTCCCGTGTATTTTTTTCACAGGAGTCTGACAGTTGGAGTAAGAAAAATAACTAAAAACGCAGTACAGATCACAGCCATAGTTATTTTATGTATAAAGTTGTGCGTCATAGTGTTGTTACGATTCCCGGTGCCGCCCACTTGGGCTGACTTAATTTGTTTCTGTCCCGTCCCAATCCCATGATTAATAATTATTTTGTTTCCCATCCCGCGGGAATCCCGATAGAAATGTCAGTCTCTAGTACGTAGGTCAAAGATGGCTCGTTGCTGTTATGGTCTTCAGATGCGTCAGTGATGCCTACACTCACTTATTCACTTATTCACTTGACCTCTTTTATAGGCTCACATGTTTATAGTCTCAAATGTGCCAGTAAGGAGTAGAGTACATTCGTCATGGGCAGTCTTTTTTATATAACATGTGGTTCTGGGGGAGCTACACTATAAAGCATTAGAAGGGCATAACTTTATTCTATTATAATATGTATATGTAATTATATGGTTTCCTTTTTTTACTGTATTTCCTCTCATTCGGTGTAAAAACGACATGGTTTGTGTTTTGTTCTATTTTATACATTACGGTAACTGCTAAAAGTCACTTCCCTGATAGGTATTTTTGGTGCAAAATATCTGCACATCTGTGACAGTGAATATGTAGTTGTGCAGGTACAAAAGTGTGTGTCTGTCTGTCTGTCTTTATTTTTTGGTAACTAGTAATCAATAAAAGCACACATTTTCATTTAAAATAGAATTTATAGGATACTTGTAGTTTTTAGGCTAACTTCCGGGAACTATTTTGAGGATCCACGATTGTCCATGACTGTGGAAAAAGCGGTCCATTGGAGTGAACAGAGATGACGCAACTCTCTCTTTACATGGCTCTGGTTGAGATTACGTGCGCCCAAACGACCTCCTTTGATTGGCCAAAAGGGTTCTGAACAGTGCTTGCCCCTGCCTACAGCCTGCAGATCTATGTTGCAGGTTAGGTACACATGTACACATGTTACAGGTACACAAATCACTTTTGTATCACATGTGGTGTGGAATTAAGGCGCATGGGAACTTGTCATTTGTGATCGAAAGAACTGCATTTGAGACTTGTAGCGGCAGATTCAGGCAGATGTAGTTGTTGACTTGGTTGTGCTAAAACAAGTATCCAAGACAAAATAAATGTACAACTTCACATTTTTGATACAGATGTGTGAATACGTTTTGCACTATTTGTAGCTGCGTTATACGTAGCAAATATGTGAGCGTAAGAGTTTGACTTGTAGACTAAGATCTGTGCACCTGCAATGAAGAAGGTGTAACTGCTGTGGTGTTCTTGTAGGAGTTTCCAACTACTACAACATGCATCTCTGTGACTTCACATTTACTGATACACACGTGTGACTCTCTACAACTACAACCTCACTGTCAGGTGCTCAGATGTTTTGCACCAATAATACCTTCATAGAAATGGTATTCTTTTGGTGTCATGGCAGCACACACACTGCTTTTCACCGACTGGGAGAAAAAAACCTATCCCTAACCCCTTTTTTATAATTTTTTTCTTGTTTTCCCCCAAACATACTTAATAAAAATAATAATAAATCTAATGTCTGTTTCTAGAACCTGGATACTATGAAGATGGATCTTTCGGCATCAGAATCGAAAACGTGGTCCTTGTTGTGCCGTGTAAACCCAAGGTAAAGCCTTCGACCAACAAGTTAAAAACTAGACAAGCCTAGTTCAGATAGCGGGCATGAACCAACACCACAGGCCAATACCAGGATGGGTCTGAATGTGTGCAATACTCCTGTTCCTGCCGGGGGTGTTGCATGTGGTGCATTACCGCCACCTACTGTCTACATGGTGCATTACCACCACTTACTGTAGAATGTAGCGCATGCACTTTTTAACAAAGGCGGTCAGTCATTTTGTGACATTTGCTCATATTGGCTGGTCCCGCTGCACGTAGTCCGGCAAAAATGACAATGACCTCATGGCAACGGGGTCCTTTTTTCTCCAATAACGGATATTCCCTGTGTGTGTGTGTGTGTGTGTGTGTGTGTGTGTGCGCGTGTGTGTGTGCGCCCAGTACAACTTTAGGAACAAAGGCAGCCTGACGTTTGAGCCTCTCACCCTGGTCCCTATTCAAGTCATGATGATGAATACAGAGCTGCTCACTCAGAAGGAGGTGAGACATTCCTTGCGTGGTTTGGTCAACGTTTGTGTGAACGGTTAACGGACTGTAGTGCTCTCCTAACCTGGCCACTCAAAGCGCTGTACAGCAGAGGGTGACACAGGAGTGGATTTTCAAACCTCTCCCATCCCACTCCCACAAAATAAAATCCAACCCCATCCCAATTCCATGGAAATAGTTAAGGGAAAAATCCCATCTAACCATAACCCAATCCCGTGATTAATCATTATTTTGTTTCCCATCCCGCGGGAATTCCAAAAGAAATGTCAGTCTCAACTGTACAGTATTGCCTCACATTGACCCATTCACACACATTCATACACCGATGATGGTGTCAGCTATGCAAGGCACCACCTGACCACCTGGGGGAGCAGTTAGGGTTAGGCTTTGCTCAGGGACACCTCGACACTTGGTGAGGAGTTAGCGGGGTTCTGGATGAGCTGTTGCCCTGCTGTGTACGCCATTCTCACCTCTGTAGTTTGTGTGTTTATTCTGTAACACGATTGTCAACACAAAGGGCATGTGGTGATCGACCAGGGGCAGCGGTTTTCAAACCGTGGACTGCCAGACTGCTCGGGAAATGGCCAGGTCCATAAGACTGTCCCAGTCCATGTAGTGTTTCCAAGGTAACGTGAGCATGTTAAAGTCACATCCAGTGTAAACTGGGAGCCACTGGAGACTTAACCCAGAAGTTTATTTGTGTAGCCCATAATCACATTATATTCTCAAAGGGCTAGACCACATTTCACATGGCATTTTCCCTTCGTATTTTCCAGCCATCGGGCAAAGAACAGCTCCTTAATAACCACTTACTGTAGAGCATATAGATGGTGACAATCATCACTGTCTTAAAAAACATAAAGGATTGAGCTGGGACAATGTTAATAGGTTGACTGATGCCTGTCTTAAGATTCTGCATGACCTGGCCCCTTCCCCGCTTGGCATCTTGTTAAAGCAGAAAACCTTAAATAACAGATACACCAGATCTGCATCAAGGGGGGGACTGTAATATACCTATACAAAAAACATGTTAGGTTCACCCTCCAGCCAGTGTCATGTGACCAGTGACACTGGCTCCAATCTGGAGTTGGTCCCCGGGCGCTGCACAGCGGCTGCCCACTGCTCCCTCGAGGGATGGGTTAAATGCAGAGAACGAATTTCGCTACATGTAGCTTTACACTGCTACTATAAAACTATATCTAACTTAGTGGACATTTACTAGAATGAATTAGAAACAAGTCCAACTAGATATTAAATCTAAAAACAAGATTATCACACTAACTTTAAGAAATCTTATCAAGTGAATTTCACTTACTGCACTGGCAGCCAGTTTTGCTTGTTTTAAGCATTAGTCAGCTCATAACTAATATATTTGCACTTATATTTAATAGGGCATTTTTTTGCAGTGTATGTGACAATAAATAGCACCTTTACCTTTATGAGGAGGTCTGCTTCTTTCAGGATATTGGCCATTCATATATGTAATTGTATTAAGGGACATGACTAGACATAATTGGGGGAAAAACATTTTTATTGCTGGATATTGATTGTTATACTAACCTGTGTTTTTTCAGTGCGAGCAACAGTAAAATTAATGTAAAAGGAAAGAATATGCTAAACCATTTAGGTTTGGGTTATAGCTAATCTTTAGAAACATTTTATCAAACTGGGTTGGTGTCACTTTATAATAGGGCTGCTTAATTATGAAAAAAATCATACTGTAACACAATTACTAATTTTCTTTGGAAAGATGTTGCAGTTACTGCACTTAAAACAGTGAAACAAATCAACTGTAAAAACACCTTCAACTGAAATCTTCCCTAATACGTTTACCATTGATTCATTGTTTCATTCAGAACAACAACAAAAAAATATTTTTTTGCAAAACATAATGTGCAAAAAACGCAAAATGTCCTTGATTACAAACTCCTCGATTTACATCAAATGTTTTGTGTGTCTTGCAGAGAGACTGGGTGAACGAATACCACAGGAAGTGCCGAGATACGGTTGGGGCAGAGCTAGAGAGGCAGGGTCGCAAGGAAGCACTGGACTGGTTAATCAGGGAGACCCAGCCAATCATCTGAGGAACATTCCAATGACCCAGAGTGTTATCAATATCTCTGCAGTGATTCGTCTGTGTTTTATGCTCTGCTTTTGTAAAGTACCCCATCTAATCAGTTTTAAGAAAGATCATTAAATAATTCCAAAAACATGTGTTGTGCCTGATTCATTTTAACTACAGGATATACAGCACTATGGTTTACTGTACCAAGTACAGCTTAGGTGACTTTTCTTTATAAAATCAAGGTTGTTTTAGCCACAATTACAAAACACTAGCCGACCAAATGTTTATTTTACTTAAACCCTACAAGAAGACACTGAGTCAAACCATCCATTAACTTCACAGCTGCATGTAAAATATTGGCGGGTCCAGGATAACTCTGCTGTTGGGGTCCTTGGCATAGTCCTGGATCGTCGGTGGCTCGCACACTGCAGTTTGCTTCTCCAGCCTACAGGGGGCATGCATTGCTTCCTCCTCCTCTACTCCAACAGGCAGCGGGTTGCTATAGATGTAAGAGATGGAATTCTCCTGTGCCTTTTCCGGTTTCTTGCCGAGCGTAAAGGTGATGAAGCTGGTGGATCTTTTCACAGCCCTGATCGCCACAGAGGTGTCCCTCTGCTCCCTGCCCACCACCACGCTCTCGTAAATAGCGGCTCTCTTTGACAGCCTGGTGGGGGGAAAGAAATATGGTGTTCGTAATTACGCCGACCAATGGGACTTGGACAGTAGCTTTCGTTCTACAGGTGGATGTGTTGTGGTTAATGGACTGCATTTATATGGAACTTTCTGTACAGTATAGCCTCACATTCAGATGGTGGTGTCATCCATGCAAGGTGCCACCTGACCACCGGGAGCAGTATAGGGTTAAGTGCCTTGCTCAGGGACACTTAGTGAAGTGGGGTTCGAACTAGCGACTTCTGGATCACGTGTCACCACGCTCTACCCACTGCACTTTTTCTACAGACACAAATCTTTGTCTACAGGTACACAAAAGTTTTTTTAGAGCTTCGTCTAGTGCAGGGGTCTGCAACCTGCGGCTCTCGAGCCCCACTACAGTGCCTCCCTGTGGCTTTGACAAACATTACAGAAGAACCTAATTTAAGTTGTGCCCCTCCCCCCCACCCCCTTCACAAAATAGAATAGTAATGTAACTAGTAACGGAACAAAAAACTTTTAATATCCAGTATTAAGTAAAGTAACTTTTTGAAGGAGTAATAAGTAACTAGTAACTTATTACAATTCCTGAGTAACTTGCCCAACGCTGTTCTAGCGTCACTGTTTTCACGCCGTAGCTTCTCCCCTTCAGTTACATCACCTGAGGGAGCAGGAAATCAATGACTGTGTTGTTACCTGGTGCGGTTGTAGCAGACCGACAGGTAGTACAGGCCAGTGAATGCGAGGGTGCACAAGGCCAGGCCAGCAAGGACCATGTTAAACACTCTGACCTCTGTGGAATAGGAGAACACAACCAACCAGTCATGTTTTTATAAAATAAAACAAATACTGCTAATCCAAATCATTAATTGCTTTTTGTTTTTTATTCACTTGATAGTACTCTTGGGGAAAAAGTATTAATACATTACATTTACATATACTTTAGTACATCAAAGCAGTGTTTTAGTAGGGTAAACTTTTTCAAAACCTGAAACATGTCACACTATTGTGCCTGTATAATTCTCTCCTCAAAGATACAGTAGGAATACAGACATCTTGTAGCAGCAACATTTCCACAAACCTAACTGGGCCGCTTCCATCGTCTGGTCGTGCCATTCCAGAGCCTTCATCTCATTCAGATGTGTACCGGTTGTCGTATTATTGTCCTTATGGTGCCCACTCATTGTGCTGGTGTTGGCGTTGAGCTCAATCACATGGTTTTTAGAGCAGATTCTCAAACCCCTCTGGGTCGTTTCAATAGAACCCCCAAACCATGTGACTAGAAGAGCTTGACTCGGTGGTCGTGGAAACGCTTGTCTCTTTTGTTACCCTCTCTGTACCCTCTCTGTACCCCTGTTTACTAGCCTTTATTTTATTCATGCACAGTAATGGAATGACACGTGTTAGCTACCCAAAAGTAACTTGGCTGCATAATACAGAATTGATATTTCAGAACTTGGAACATCGGAAATGAACCTCAATTTCTGGCAAAGGCACACATTACTGTCCATCATGTATTTGTTTTTAAAATAAAATAACTTTGTAGTGAAATGTCAATTACAATATACTGTACATAATAGTACATTATCACATTAGTAGTATTACTATATACATACAGTACCAACATTGCTAGTAGTAGTAGGCTGTAATACTGCCCTATAGGTTAAATCCTATAGTGATCTAGGCTTATACAGTATAGGCCTAGACTTTTATCAGATCATAAACACAGACAGGTTTAAATGTTAGTTTAAATGTTTACATAGTACGACGCTCACTAGTTCAAGTAGAGCTACATCTTGGACAATATTATAAATGTAACGGTGGCCAGCAGGTATCTGTGCAGTGAAGTTAATCCTGACTCACTGACACCTCATAGGACACTGGCGACGCAGGCTAGAGTCCATTGGTTTTAGCTTGCCTTGTAGAGCGGCTGCTCTCTGCGTGGGAGTTTGGGGTTCGATTCCCTGAGGGAGACAGACAATCTCTTTCACATAACTACTGTACTGTACAGTGACGGCAATTACCTTTAGCTACCATCATGATGTGTTAATGTCTAGTAGGCTTGAATTATATGTTAGAAAGTGTCTTCACTTTAACAATTCTCCACAAGATGGCAGTCTTGTCCTGTACAAGCCAATGGGATCTATAATATCTTTCTGCACCTTATAACACTATAAACAGTATATATACAATGTATTGTCCCTTTTTGGAGAATGTTGTGTATGTCTTCTTAAAGCTCGGGGCATGATCATTTGAGGGTTCTGCACAGTGTCTTAGCTGTTCCTAGGACTACACACAGACCACAGATGTTGTACCTGGAATCTGCTGGAGCCTCTCCAAGCTTAGCGGTCACATCCCACAGTGCTCCTATACCACTGGGACCACATTACACTTCACCCTCCACATCTGTTACAGCTGTTCCTTCACAATCTCCTCATGATGTTCTCAGCTGGGATCTACAACAACTGCCCTCTTCTGCTCCTTGTCAACCACCACTATGTCTGGTTGGTTAGTCAACAGTTGCTTGTCAGTCTGGAACTTGTAAACCCACAGGATCTTGGCTCTGCAGCTCTCAGCAGCAAGTCCCATTGGGTGGCGGCTCCCAATGGGTGATGCCACTTGGTGATGCCTCTCGGTGTATGCCACTCCAGCTGGCATCTAACACCCTGCTACTGTCTCAGGGGCATCTTTGACCAGCCTGCAGCTTGGGTCCTGTCTGCTGGAGCCTTGCCTCTGTGGCTCTGGTGCTTAGGGCCGGTTCAGATGCCACGGTCAGAGCCTCTTTAATGTTCAGGCCGGTCTTTTCTACCCATATTATTTATATACATTATATATATATATATATATATATATATAGATCTGGTTGCTCATTGTTTTGAATGGGCTATAGACTTGCTGTAATGGGAACTCTTTAGTCTGTAATAAACTACATTTCTGTAGTCTGTTTGTCTGTTGGTTTCTATTTTGTGATAATGTCATAGTCACATATATATATCATGGTTCTAACATTGCTTCATCAAGATGTAAAGCATTCCTTACCTTACAACGAAAAGGCCCCATATGGTTGCTGTTAAATATAGATTATTTGGGTTGGAAATGAGAGAAATGTGTGAGTTAATTGTTTGTTTAAACACGTTATAGACACGTTATGTCCTGCCAGGTTAAATAAGGTTTATGTCAGAGACCATGTCAGCTTTTTGGACTTCCAGCAACATTTAACATAATTAATACTATTTTGATTTTGCTCTCATTTCCACATCTTCAACATACCACCATCTCCTAGTTTCATTATTATCCAGGCAGATGAGACATTTAGACATAGTTCATACTAGCAAATGATTGCTTTTGTGACGGCCCAGCCTCGTTTTACAGGGCCTGTGGTTGTTATCTCCCTACTGGCTGGGGTGAGTATAGTCCTTGATTAGTTTAATGAAGCGCACCTAGGCATTTCACTTATGTGAGTGTTTGCAGCACACTGCTCCAGATCTACCTGGCAACACATACGCTGTTTGTGTGGCTTCTTGCTTCTTCACTTGTAACACGCACCATATTCAGTACATGCACATACCATGGCCGTAGATTTCGTTTGACCATTGTGGGAGGGGGGGGGCAATAAAGCGGGCCATCTAGCGGTCCTCCCCCTCGAACATTTTGATAATCAAACATTTAATTTTCTGCATTTTGGTGAATTCTTGTGCCTGTGCATAATTAAAAATATATAGAATATAATGCAGTAGGGTTATACAACATATATATATATTGCTTTAGGCATAGGCCTCAACACACAGGTGTAATTTATCCTACTCTTCTGTTCTCTTTTCTATGGGGGGGAATACTTGATATAAAAATAAATTTTAATGTATTAACCCCTGGACATTAATAGCTCATGCTCATGATCAAAACTTTATGCATATTATAGTTTTTTTCAATCGCTAACAAGCGTTTGTCCAAACAGTTGTCAAATTTTCAAAACTCTAAACACAATTAGCACAGC
>JAODUE010083319.1:0-36440 GCA_027564755.1 Amblyopsis hoosieri
AAAAGATATGCTCACATATTTGCAAATATGTGAGGGGTGTACTCACTTTTGTGAGATACTGTACATACATACATACATACATACATATGCTCCCTTTTAGAATGGACACATCCAACATGGCATGGAACCTGACAGAATTTCCATCATGTCCTGTGGAGGATCCATTTACTGTAAATGCTGTGTATAAAAAGTAACAGAACTATCTTTAAACTGTTCATTTTTAAGCTTCAACTGCAATGGTGGTGTTGTCTTACTGGCAGCAGCACACAGGTGTGTTATACATTTATTAAATACTCATTTATAAAAGTACATGATAGTTTTATTTCCATTTAATGAAATAAAGTAGTTACAACAGAAGCATTTTGTAATAGTAATAGTATATTTTTTTATTACTTTAAAGATCATTTTTTTATACAGGTGCTCATCTATTCTGGGAATCTTGATTTTCTTATTAAAGGTGTACTTCTCCCTCTTGCTTTGGACCTTTTGGGTGTCACCTCTATGATAGTCCTTGTATTTTATCCATTTAGCGAGGGCCAATCACTCTCCGGCATTCATGCATTCTATAGGCACACATGTAAAATATACCTGCCAAACAAGCAAACGTTGTCAATATGTATGCATTTGATATGCTGCATGCAAGGCCTTGCATGTGTACTAGCATGCAAAATATCTTATTTAATGATATATCTTCATAATTATTTGTATTTAAATTACAAGACGTGGGTCCCATTTAACCAGCAAACAAAGAGATAATATAGTTGGTTATATTGTTAGGGTTAGGCCTATCTGACCTGTGGATTACCTATAGCACTATATCTAGTTTGTGCATGTACATTGCTTACCAGCAAAGAAGTTCATGAGAAGCGCTATCCAGCCTAGTATGTAGGACCAAGAGAATCGCCAGTCACCAAAGCGCTTGCCCAGGAAGTTCACGGTCACCCCCGTGTAAATGGCCATTGCAAGCAGAACAAAGAGAGCTAAAAGACATGATATACAGTCAATAACATACAAATATACTGGAAGGCTGAAGGTGGCTTCATTTTGTGCAAATATAATATGAAACGATATTTGGCCTAGCTGTTTGAACGATGTGTGCTGCTTTGTGACTGATTATCTTGTTGTTTATAACCGATGTGACTTACTCGACACAAAGAACATGATCCCAGCAGCGAAAGAGCGATTGAAGCGCTCGAATGCAGAGAAGAGGGCAAATGACAGGATGCCCGCTATGATACCAGCAAAGCATGACATGGCGGAGAGTATCATGAAAGCATGAGTGGCATTCCAATACGCTGTCAGGAAGAAAATCAAACTGGTTTAGTTTTTTGTTCTGAACTTGATCTTGAATCATGCAATATAGTTCTGGCAAGTCTGATCGTGAAACAATGGTGAACTTTTAAACCCTCACAACTATACGTTATACCTCAATGTAACAATAAAAATTAGGTCATGGATACCAAATTAACTCAGAATACATGCTAATTGTAGAGACCTATTAGTTAGCTTCAACACATTAGAAATATACTCTGAGAAACAATTAAAGTGCATAGTGGTTGAAAACAAACTACATTTTCTAAGGAGGCCATAGAGTCAAGTTAAAGTGTAACTGCACCCCAGCGCTGAGCTCCACCCACTACAGCTTTAAAAAAATGTCAAGGAGCTGAGTGAGGGGAGGGGCTGAGAGGGGGATTAACATCAACGCTACCCTTTTAATTTGAGGACATAGCATACTAAGTGTACCGATGGAAACCAGGTCTTGGGGCGATTTTTAACGGATATGACGTGTTGTTCTGTTTTCAGACCATAAAATACAGATTTTTATTAAAACGGGAATTTTGTCTCATTACAGATCAATTATGTTACTTAATTTATAGCTAAAAAAACACATTTTAGGCTGCAGTTACACTTTAAGTGTTGCTTTATTTTGTTTAATAAAAAGCCAAAACAAACATGAGCAACAACATAAATTAAAGGCCTTGTTTGTGGTTGTTGATAAGAATTAAGTTGACCATTGTATGTTAATCCTTGTCTCTTACCAATGCTGTCAGTCTGCATGTAGCACTTGCCAGACATGCAGTATCTCCACAGACCCTGGTGGGCAAAGCTACCAGACAAGCGGTACTGCATCCAATAGTCTGTAGCTGCAGACACCACTAATAGGATGTTGCCCACGACGGCACAGAACAGGCCCCCGCCCATGAAGCTGTACATCCTGAGTGACAGCTATAGAGACACAATGAGGAGGTGCGCTAGTAAACAAAACATTGAATTAGCAAGGATACAGTCAAAAGATTTGTGTTGAGCAATAGTGCATGTATAAAAGAATAGCATGAGGAATACTTTGCAGTGAGATGATCCACTATATCTGGGACTGGGAGCTTCTCATGTACAATATTGTTTGTGTTGGCTGCCTATACATGACGACAGGGGATTAGTGCATTCCTCAACAATATACGTAAGTTGAATGACTTGCAAGCCTAACTCATAACACTATAAGGTCGTGCTACCTGCTACAAGGCTCCTGTAGCCCATGCCAACCGACACGGCCAATGTGATGCCTCAACTCAACTATGGTTCAGTTTGTGATTTTGTATTGTTTCCATCTGTCTTGTTTCATCAACATTGAAGTACATGTCATACATTTAAACTGACGAATTGTGTGGAAAGATAATTGGCATGCTATGGTTCAACATGTTGCTTAACTCAGATGCTGCTCAGAAAAAAAAGCTTGCTGTGAAGACTCCTCCCTAACAATACGACTATTTTAAGTATCCTATTTTGCATAAAACCACTAAATCGTACAGTTAACCCAGTGTACAGTGAGGCAACCACTGCAGGCTGCTGTGGTGGTAAAAGGAGGAGCAGCAGAAAGAAATAGCAACGATCTACATATGCTGGCCTGATGCACGCAGCATACTTCAAAGAAATGACTCTGAAAAAAAAAGTTAGGCTGTGTTATACACTCAGACGTAGTCGTCCCACAATAGCTCTGTGTATGTATAAATGCACAGTGAATATGTCAAACTTATCACACAACTGACATAATACAGTTACAGTATAAGAAACATACAAATATGTAAATTGTATATGCCTAATATGTGTTTAAGTACAAATGGATATAATTATGAAGCCTGAATAAACAACACAGAAGGGTAGTCTATATTAAAATTAAATGTAAGCATATCAAGAAAGCTTCTTATAAATCAGTGAGATATAACATATCAAAAGAACATCTTGGATTACAGCCTCTCTAACGTCAGATAGTGACCATCTCTTATCCTGCCTGTGACTATAGGATAACCTGTGGCTATCCTATAGTGAGATACTTTCCTAAATCATTTTAAGATTATTTCAGATTATTTATCAAAACCATAAGCATGGTGAATCATCTGTGAATCAGCCTACCTTTTCCTGGAATTCTTCAGGATAAATTAAGCCTCTTAGGTATCGGCCTTTCCTCAGGGAAAGTGTGAGAGAGTGTAAGCCCGGAGGGAGCAAAACGTCAAAGAGGACCCTTTAGCCCTGATTCCAAAACGTTATCCCCCCTTGGCTTTTCTGTTGATGGATGCAAAATCCTTTAAAGCACAATCATCACAGAACAAATGCATTTGAGCTGCTGGGCTAAAAAGCATGTGACACTTTCAAATTGAACTAGGGAGTATATGGTGGGGGCAGCTGGACATACTGGGGGATAGAGGGGTTGGGGAGGCCAATGCAGCACAGACCCCTCTTTCTGTTGTTCTATTAGGCGTTCTGGAACGGTGGATGTGCAAAGGCTTGCAGTACGGTACTGCTGAGGTCAATGCAACATGCTGAAGCACACACTTTCTTTCAGCAAGGCTGGGTGTGGTTCTGGGACAGATAGATGTAAAGCAGACACATGGCCCAATGGCGGCTTAATTAATGAAACATTATAGCTCAGACTTCCACCATCTTTAACTCTGCATTAAACGACTGAAAACGGCACTACGTTATAACACATGAACATTTACAACTGATGACCATTTGCCATTTTGGTGTAAACTAATATTTTAAGAGTTTATATAAAAAAGTTTTGTTATGACAGCAGTGATCTTTATCATTTTGGAAAGCACAAAAAAGGATTCCACTTCATACTTGAATTACAAGTTGCAACATAAATTAGAGCCAGAGCTGCTTATCTGTATATGCATTGCTTTACAATATAGTACTGTAAAACCGTGCCACCTAGTGCTCACTAAGGAAACATACAAGCTGCATAGCAGTGTCATTTGCAATAGCATAAATATAGTTTGTCTATACAGTCATGTAATGTACTTTATAATGACAGCTCAGATGCATCACCTGCTACAGGTAAGTTTGTTTCCACCTGTGTGAATAACTTGCCTCTAAAGCGGAACCTTCATGAGTATTGGTTGCACTGCATAAGACATCACACATTTTGGTAAGTATAATCAAATAGTTAAAGAGTTTACAATAATTGCTAACTTTTGAAAACAACGTTAGGATCAGTTACTGACTGCAACAGTCACATACATGTTATCTGGCTATCACTGAAGACCAAGTTTCCACACATAATTCTTCTATGTCTTCCATAGTCTGAAATTAAACCCCTTCAGACCTGAATTATGTTCCAGGTTTGTGAAAAATATAAATGTCCACTTCCTCATGCATCTATAAATGAGATAAAATAAAAATGTAAATATTCTTTAATTGTAATTTGTTTTGTCCATTTCAATGGATGTTAGGTTGAAAGTTGTACTTCACAAACAATATACCAACATTAGAAACGAGCGAAAATATAAAAATTGTTGGTCTACTACAAGTTTCTTCTCTTTTTAGGTCACAAATGTGGCCTGTATAACATTTCAACTTTAGTTTAAACTTTATTTTCCAAATTTATAGAGTCTACATTTGGTTATTTATAACAAAGCATCTTGGAATCAATACGATCACTAGAGAAACCGTTTCAAGAATGCACGCAGGAAATGACTGTGACACAAAGCAAAAGTAGCCGACACCTTGCACTTATCACAGAACACAACAGTATCTCCAGTAGACCTCTCATCATTGTTGTTCACAATATGCAGGTTGGATCAGGGTTAAAAAAATAATAACTATCTAGGGACATGGTATCCCTGAAAATCACAATATTGATATTTGAGGACCAGTAGCCTACTGTACATTCTCACTCTTGGAAATCCAAATACTCCCAGTGCCATATGTAGAACAAGAACTTCAATCTCAGAATTTTAGGCATGTTTATACTTGAGTGCCTTTCATCCTGCATGTATATTGGTCATTGTACTCATGAGCTCAAACACCTGACTGGGAGCATTCTGCTTGAAGTAACCTTACTGGTGTTAGTGGCTCAGTAGGATTTTCCCGTGTTGTTTCTAATCTACTGGGTGGGGCCACTGAATATCACTATTGATATTTGCAAGAGGATCATCACAAAGTACTGGCTCTACATCTGTATCATGCTTATCATCTGTCTTCTTGATCGCGACTGCCTCAATCTCAATGTCTTCTCCTAAGATTGATACATTAACAGTGGCTCATCTCTGTCCAATGATTGGCAAATTCTTTACCAAACAACTTCATAAAACCTTTATATTGTAATTTATATATAATACATGGAAAGACCATGACACCCTATAACCAACATAACATCATTCAATCAGTTGATCACCAGCTAATTTTATGAAATGTCTTAACTACAGTAACTAACCCCAACTTTCATTCTACAGTCACCAACTCTTAGAGATCTAGAATCAACCTTATCTCCACCTGCATCACTCCCCACAATGTCAACATCTGAGATATTTCCATCAGCTTAAGGTTCAATAACTTCAAGAGTTGCATATTACATAGTTTCATAGAGTACACTAAAATTACATTTTTATTCAAAAAAGGTCCATCAGCATTACTAGAGATATGATTTTAGTTACAGGCTTTCCAGCCAACTCTACATCCTAATGGACAAAATAAAATCCTGATAAGATACCCCTGAAATTCTAGATTTTTTTAATTGAATTAATACATTGAAACACTCTTTACTTTATATATAATCAATGACATATTGGCAGATATATCAATACATATGAATAAAACCCTAGAAAATTTAGCTTACTTCTGTGTTTGGAGCAAAGTGCTGCCTTCAGTGTAGTGGGTTTTTTTCAGTTTACAAATACAGAGCCATACCGCCACTTGATTGGTCGACAAGCATCCAGTGTAAAGGACTGCAGGCTAAAATTTATTAGGAATAAATAAAATTTACCACAAAAGCACACAATTTAAAAGTTCAATATACTGGGCCTTCACTAATAGACTCCCAATGAATAAAAGTGAAGAGAAAAAAAAAAGTAAAAGCATAACAGTTAAAACAATGACATACAATTAAAATTAAAACAAACAAATTTAGACAGTTGTTGCAGTCCTAACAAGAGGTGGTGGGGGGAAGACATGCAACACCCCAGACTGCTCATGTGGAGTCTGAAAGAGAATACAAGTCACCATTTTACAGTGTCGCAGTATAAAAAAAATAAAAGAGAGATTGTATTTATTTGTTGGCACCTGACATACCTGATTACAGTCAGGAAGAGGCTTCAGGCCTCCTGTAAGCAAGTTATGAGGGTGAGGGCTCAGGTCTGGTTGTGTTGCCACTGCCTATGTGTAAGGAAAATAGGAACATGTAAATACGCTATATAGTTCTCAAAAGGTGAGAGGGTCACAACACCCTGAATGTTGAAAGAAATGCTTTGAAAATAAAATTTAACGTAGCTCTATTGCTGTTAATACAGTAATGCATTTTTGTGTTTTTATATATTTATATGCCATTGATGTTATAGTTACCGTAATTTCCCGGCAATTAACCGCGGTTAATACATCGATTTTGCAAACTGTCGGCAGCTCTGCGGATAATTCTCGGGTGCGGTCTATATGCGGGGTTACGTTCTCTCTCTCATTGTGCCATTTTATTATTATTTTTATTTTTAAGGTAATCTGGGGATATCAATTATATATCAAAACTATAATTCTTTGCTATGGTAGTTGGACAATCTGACAAGGTAGAGGGTTTTCACATGGGAAGTGGCATCCTGCTCTCCATCCCGCCCACCTCAAATCTACTGCAGAGTCATGGAAGCGATGCGTCTGGTTGAGGGAACCATAGGAACAGAACAGTAAACAAACCATGTAGATGAATCAATAAACCTAGCCTACTGTATTTATGACTTAAACTAACCCTAAACATATGTGGTGAATATGATATGCTTGTAATTTGTGCATTTTCTTACATAGTTTGAAAAATAATACAAATTTTAGGCTTTGTCCAATAAACATGTCTGGTATGTTCTGGTGTAGCCTACGGTAAAAGCTTGAGAAACGTGATTTTAAAATTTTTAACATTTTGTGACAATCCTGTCAGTTGGTTCGGCTGTGCTGCTTGCTATCTTAAATGCATACAAGCCAAGAAGCATAGAACTATAGCCAAGAAGGCAAATGTGTGTCATGCCACCGCGCCACCACCTCAAAAAGTTTATATATTATATCCGATTGTATCTCAAAGACGGGCGGCCGTGTTCTCGATTCAGTCGCACTCAAAATATTGTCCATGGGTTTCCATGATGGCCCACAAACAAAGCTTACTACTAAGCATAAAGTAGGCTACTTAGCACTCTGTTGACAAAAAGCTATCCATTCTTTTTGTAGGCTATACATTCCAATCAGCAGATATAGAAAAAAAAGATTATCATTTCTTATTAGTCCAGGTATCCACACTGTCCAACAGTTAGTCTTGCCGGCTTCGGATCGGTGAGTATAGGCCAGTCTGTGCGGTAACATGTACAACATTAAATTAAATGCAATGCAAGCTGTCCACGCAGTTATATTTTCTTTAGCATTCTGCTAATCGTGAACACACGGTGCACGTTGAACGCTGGCCCGCAGCCCACCAGCGTGTTGCATCCATAGGTTGCTCCAGGCCCTCGCGGTCAAATATTAATCCACAAGCGTCTCGGTGCCCTCTTGGATCCACATACATTCAGGAGCCGCGTTTCAAAGTCTGTACGAAACTTGTGCACGAATGAGGTTCTGTGTCACTGGTTCTGGAATATACTCCTGATCTGATAATGCATGCAATATTCCATATTGCCGGGGTCGTGACAAAGAGTTTTTTTGTTTTGTTACCTACCGACTATTGGTTATGCGCATACTGCCTGGCCACCGCTAGCAACCAGAACTGAACTGGGAAAGGAAAATGATATTGGACTTTTTTGAGGGAACACCAGATAAATCCCTCTGGCAGTAGTATAGACTTTGAGTAGGAAGACTTTGAGTAGGAACAAAATACACATAACTTGAGCATATTCACGTATCTTCTGCCATGCTGTTTCTTGGTGACTTGGCTTGTTAAAAATGATAAAAATGCCTCCAACCCGATGACATAACATTGAATAAACTGCAGTTAATACACGGGTGTGGTTAATAGGCAAGTGTGTTTCTAAACATTACATACAATACTGACCTGCAGTTAATAGTTAGGAAATTATGGTATATTACATATAAAGAGTTGTAGTTCAGGCCTAAATATGGACTTACTTTTTTTTTTTTTTTTGAATAAACAAGAATCAAAAGAGTTTACACTTTCCCCCCCCACTTCTGCGAGACCAAACCCCTAGACACCCCTTGTAGAGCCTTTTAGCCCTGTACCTATGAATCTCTCCCTGGCATGCAATAAGACCTAGGTTGGGTGATGTTTTCTCACAGATTGCCTATTGTTCATAGGTTGCGATCCACCTGCTAGATGTGGGTTACAAGCTATGAACTACAGAATGTCTATAGAGAGGTCATAGCTACAAACACTCCACACAGCATACACTTGACTGTCTAACCTTCTCAACAGCTTTGGACATTGGGTTTTTGGCCGCTTGTCCTATAGGAGAAAGAAAGCCAGAAGTGTGTGGTACATCAGAATGAGCATTGTAATTCAATGTGGGAGACAATGATCTTGTAAGGATGGTAAGTTACGTTTATCATTGGAGCAACCGACACACAGGTAGATGAGGCCGGCGATGAACAGCATGACGAAAAAAACTCCAGCTGCAATCCCGACAATGGCCCGATCACTCAGCCCTTTCCCTAGCGGCAAAAAGCCCACTGCAGTCATTGTACATTTCACAAGCAGCTGCCAAACAATGTACAAGTAATCATACCTGGTCCAACGCTAAAGGTCTGGGATGGCCTTCCTGCAGTAATGCCGGCATATGGAATGACACGGAATCTGTATGTCGACTGTGGATCTAAATATTCAATGTAAACACTCCGAGTGGAGCCAGATGTCTTGATGATGGAAAGGAAATCCTTTGAAGAACTGGTTTGGCTAACGTTGATGAGATCTGGTCCTTTCATTTGGACACCAAAACCTTGGAAGAAGCAAATGTCAGCATTTAGTAATGGTTGATGTTAAACATGTCTAATAATGACGTATAAAAGTTTTTCCACAGAGAGAGCGAGAGAGAACCAAATAATATATTTACTAATAAGAATGGTTTGGAGTATCTTTAAAACATAGGCAGAGTATTGTTTATACCCCTAGTATCTGGTCTGTTTGAGTTTCTGTTTTCAACACCGATGTGTTCCCATGGTGGTTTGGTATCAATATTCCATGGTAAAAATAAATTAAAAATCATCTTGGGATTTGGAATGCAGTGTTTACAGAACAACACTTGCCTTACCTGTAACAACTGAAGTGGGTGGGACGTCCCAGGTCAAGGTGATGGCAGTTTTATTTTGATTAGAGATCATACTGGAATCTGAGATGGTGGGGCCTGGAAAGGGAGGGGATGGGGGCATATTGTGAGAAAAAGAGTAAAAAAGTGGCTATAAGAATGTGGGGCTTTGTTTAAGGGACACAGCAATATCAGGTATACAGTACATTTGCTCTAATTCTAAGACTCCTTTGTGTAGTTCCACCCTGGCAAGTCCACAACTGCAAATTAGAATCTGAAGGCAACATAACCCCCAGTACATTAATACATTATTAGACAAGAAACAGTAGATGTGCAGTGCACAATGTTTAAATATCCCTACACTTTCCCTGCGATGACATTTATGGCCATATTAAAATATTTTAATATCACTGCTGTAATAAAAAATACACAGAAAAATGTAAACATTTTATTTACAAATTTCAATAGTACCTATTAACTGTGTGTTCCTTGTCTTGACACCAAGTGGATTGCGACAGGCGCAGGTGTAGTTTATGACGAGGGAGCTGCTGACGTCCACATCATTGATCGTGAGCTCAGCGGTATCGGCACTAATCTGGTATTTGTTCCCGCTGATTATGTCCATGCTCCAATTTGTCCACGACACCACAGGCTCAGGCAAGGCGTCACTTACGCAGTAGATGGTGACTACTATTTTGCCATTCGAGTCGACTATAGCCGTGACACTCGGCAAGAAGTCCCCCGGACTATCTGGAGAACAGTTGGACATTTTAATAGAAGTGTGTGTGATTTCAGCCACAGCTAGCACGGTTGAGATTACAATGCCACCGCCATCACGCTCCTCAGATTTGCATTACAACAAACTTTTATGTTTTATGTTATGTTAATGAACTGAAAGTAGGTTCTCAATTGCGGGATTCCATGACGACGGGAGGGAATATGACTATATTGCTTACGTGTTACGCATGTATACACTACATGTGGGAACACCAAACCCAAAACACGAGGTATTAAAATGCATACAATTATGTAAATATGCGACAGCATGTTCGTGTGTTGCCAAGATAGATTCCACGGGGAAAAAGATCTGTGACGTACATGCTGCAATGCCACACTGGTCCTGCAGGATTGGATGGTCTCCTACACACTTGACATTTCTGCCAT
The DNA here is from genome assembly GCA_027564755.1 of Amblyopsis hoosieri. Lineage (NCBI taxonomy): Eukaryota > Metazoa > Chordata > Actinopteri > Percopsiformes > Amblyopsidae > Amblyopsis > Amblyopsis hoosieri. The sequence goes on from JAODUE010083319.1 coordinate 10,878, forward strand.
TGAGGTTGGCGGAGGCTGTCATATTGAGCCAGAGGTCCCCAGTCCCACTGCTACCGTTGCTCAGGGCTGGGAAGGAGAGCTGGGGTTCAGGGTTGCCTCCCGACCAATGGCAGCTGTACTGCAGGTCCTTGTTATTTGATGAAAGGACTGAACACAGCGGGTGGCCCACAGGCCTCTCTGCTCAACAAAACACGAGAGAGTGCGTCATTATATAGTTCCCTGAACCCGGTGCACAAACACAGACCGTACCTTCAACACACCACAGCGGATATTACCGTAGATGTTGATGGTGACGTTCTTCTGGCGCATTGCTCCAGTCTGGTCATTCACCAGCATGCATGTGTAATTGCCACTCTGGCTGGTTTGGGCATCAGTCAGGTTGAGAAGTCCCTTCTGGGCTTCAGGTAGAGTCAGACCATTAAAGATCCAGGAAACAGAAGGCTGCGGTAATCCCTCAGCCTGACAGGAGAGGCTGAGCGAACTCCCGCTCTCTACAAAGGGCTTTGCAGGAAGGCCCTCAAGCACTGGTTCATCTGGGCCATCTGAGGGAACAACATGTACAGTATGTGTATGTGGGGTATTGTAAAGGTTATTTGTAAAACCTCCACAACCCCAAATGTGTACATTTTAATGTACTGATTTTAAAGTGCACATGGCCATACAAGGAGTGGTAGAGAGGGGTTACAGCCACTCAGCACTCAGGTTGATGGACTCTTTTCAACTACGGGATACATTCTGGACACAAATCAAAGTGTTTACTTCCCTCCTCAACAAGTACTGTTTAATGAATATATTAAATCTCATGTTTGGCGGAGACGGAAGGCAAAGTCCTTTCTACTTCAACATACAGATGATGATCAATGTAATAGTCAAGAGAGAATTATGTTAAGTTGTTTTGTCATACTTACAGAGCACAGTGAGGTTCCAGTAAGCAGTTGCAGAGCTGAAGGGGTTCGTCAGGAACAGTGTATATTGTCCCGTGTCATTACGCAGGGGCCAATTGATCACTAAGCTACTGGGCACAATGGAAAAGTGCGAGTTGGTCTTTATCTCTGTGCCGTTGAGATACCATATAGCTTGCTCAACCTCCCCTTGCAGTATGCTGTACTGCAGTGTATAGTTTGCATGTCCTTCTATGGCAGGGCCAGCCTCTTTAAGAGTCCCATTCTGGATGTAATCTGTAAAAGTGAAGATCAAATATAAACAGACTCAATATTGTTTTTAAGATGTGACTTATAGCCTACATATTTTTTTAAAGTGTAATTAATTAAATCAACCCTTCTCAAGCATAGCTTTTTAGGTTACATGTATAAAATCCTACCTATATTGATGCAATTTATAAAAATAAAGCTGCCAGTGGAGTCAACAAGTTGCCAACTTATCTTGCAGTTATTTAAATCCACTTATTAAAAACAAAAGTTTAAAACACAATGAAAATTCCAATACAGTAGCCAGAAGCTATACTTACCATACACTTTTAAAGTAAAGGTTGCAGAGGCAGTACCAACTCCAGATTTCGTAATTTCAATTGTGTAGTTGCCACTGTAGTTAAGCTGTGCATTTAAGAAGGTAAGGGATCCATCCCACTCGATCCTCAGCACCTTACTGTAGCTGACAGATATGTCTGGTGAAGCGCCTGAGCCAATTGTCCAAGTGACCACAGGTAACCTGCCTAAAAACCAGCCAACCACTGGGTCTGAGGCACCACTGACAGACACAGCCAGCGTTACATTGCTGCCAACTATGGCATTGACTAGAGTAGGGCCAACAGGTGAGATCAGGACACAGTGACCACCTGTCGACATTATCACAGAAAAGGGGAAGATTTACACTAATGGGTAATGCATGTTAACACAAAGACTAGGTAGGCTAAGCACGCATCCTAATATTTTCTCTTAATTTGGAGTGATACTACATACTCCAGCTTTATGTAGTGTACACCACCCCCCAAAACTAAACTTACTTCATGCCTTACCTGGAAAAGTGACCATCAATACCAAAATAATCAACGTGAAGTGCTGCAAATGAGTAGATTGCTTCTGCCGCATTTTGTCTTGAACAAAATACATGTTAAGTTCAGACCTTCGACAATTTATTTTCTTTACATTACATTAAGCTACAAGTCTACTTATCCCACACGCATATAAATATAACTCCTCTACTGGAAGTTCTCTTGTTTGGCTCCTCCACAGGGAGAGAAAAAGAACGCCTGCCAGTGACGACGATTTTTTTTTACTTAGCTGTGCTTGCTCAAGAAAAAAGCCTTCAGGTTCTGAGACCACACCTCCAAACCAATTAATTGAATCGTTTTGTCTTTACTCATATCTGAGGGAAGCATAATAATGCTGTTGCCTACACTATTAAATACGTTTATCATGAAATGTAACTACGTTGGCAATTTACTAATGTGAGAAAGCTGGGCTGCGCATTTAGCATGACCAATCACATACAGTGCAAAAGTTGGACCAATGTAGCTAATTTGGTTGCATGCTTCATACACCTTGAATAAAACATGCAATCGTTGGTGGGTTCATATTAAAATCTTTTTTATTTTTTTTTAGTCATGGCAGCCAGTACCCTGTACAATCTACAAATAATTATGGCCACACCTGTCTAAAGTCAGCATGTGATTTTGTTTTCTTTTGATCATACTGAGACACACTGTCAAAGCACATATTAAAACCAGAAATACTGTAATATAAACTTTATACACAGATGGAACTAGCAGATGTGACATTTATACTGAAATTCACAGCACAATATTTGGGCCCGTATTGACACTTAATTTAGCATGTCAATGCATGAAAAATTGCTGAGTCAACAGACTGATGATGCAAATTGTACAGTGTGTATATTAACAGCATAACAAGGAAATGTCATTCAAGTAAGTATTGCTTTTAGAGTGTAGGGACTCCATACCTGTTCTAAAGTCAAACACTATATGTACCCTACAATACATAATTAAAACACAAATAAATCATCAGGACTCCATCTGCGGTCTTGGTAGGTGCTGCTGCAGGTCAGTGCCTCTCAGTATTCTGGTTTTCCTTCCATTCCACAATCACAGGATGTAGCCAAAGGCAGAGGGATAGAGTGCAGAGTATTGACTGCTGCTATGAGCTACCAGTCTCACAGCTCTGCTTTCACAGTGTTGTCCAGTAGTCCAGTAGACCAGCAGGAAAGACAATACTGTTGTGAGTCTTAAGAATTACACCCATAGGATACTGTATAGGTTATGAACAATATATAAATTATCAAATCATGCAAATGTACTTCATATTAAAGCTGGAATCACTCAATATGAATATGATTCTCTACAGACAGGGTAAAAATATATATAATATAATTAATGAATGTAATATTATTATTATTATTATTATTATTATTATAATAATAATAATAAAATATATATTTTTAAATAGATTGCAACTAAAAGATAGACAAAACATTCCCTGATATTCTATGATTAAATCCAGTAAATTATAGATAATTAATGTATGTATGCATGTACAGTACTGTATGTATTTATATGGTCTGAAGTCTTTATTTATTCAAATGATATACATAATCTGAACATGAGTCAACTGTTTTGTTGTAGGCCATTAAGGCAGCGAACAACTATTTTCTGGAGTAATTGCATCCTGAGTAGAGAATGACATCACAATCCCTGTGTGCTGTAAACCGAGCTCCTCTGTTCTTTGTTGTCATAGGCGTCCAGCCAGCATGTGTGTCCCATTGACCATATGTTTTGGTCTGATATGCTGGCGTGCTAGTATGACATCTAGTGGCAGAAGTCATAAAGCACCACTTTAAGATGAGCAAACATCTACAGTATTAGGACCAGTGCTTTGGCCAAAGCGGTTCTAATCTAATGTGTTATATATAATACATATATATATATATTTTTTTTTTTAAAGATTTCTTTTCATCTTGAAATTGGTTTGTGTGTGTGTGTCCACAATGCAGCAGAATATATATGTATAGGTATGGAAAGATGTATGGGTATGGAAAGAAAACCATGTACGCAGGCCTTCCATGAATGGCAAAAACTCCTCTACAAGAAAAACAAATTCATGTAAAAGAAAACCTACTTACCCTTCTGCTTAGCGCTACGCTCCCAGGTTTCCCCGACCTTTATATTCTTCCTGCTTCTTTAAGTTTGCTCACAAGGTCATCCACCGTCTCCACCTTCATTCCCGCCTGTCTCTGTGGAGGCTCCTCCACTCTCAACACCTCCACCCTAGATGTCAGATCCACCCCTACGTCAGCAGGTTTCATGACGGTAATCTTCTTCTTCTTAGCTTTCTAAGAAGGATCAAGGTCCAAGAATTTACCATCCATCTTGTTGGTTTTATTTATATTAGCTCTTTCCCCCCCCCCAGGAAATCAAATCCATAATAAAGTGCATTTTATGTTGGGAGACACCCACCATGATGTTGGGCAGAGTGGCGTATCTGGGAGTGTTAAGACGAAGGTCTGCCGTCAGCACTGCTGGCGTGTTGATCTTAATGGTCTCCAGTCCACCATCAATCTCCCTTATTACTCTCACCTTGTCTCCTTCCACGGTCACTTCAGATGCAAAGGTGCCCTGCAGAAACACAAAGTGTTTGTGTGTGTGTATATATATATTTTTTGTTTTTTAATAAAACGATTTCCAAATATGTTGTTTGCCTGTCACACCTTTAATACAGAAATAGATATTTTTTACATTCTCCCATAGACAATACCTAGTCTTCGTTACACAAGGTACAAAAATGCTGTGGCTGACACTTAGCCACACATTAATTGATTTGAGTGGAGCGATGAACATGAAAGTCACAGAGTTATATAAAGGATTGTATAACAGGAGATTATAATCAACCCAGGTTATCTGAATAATGATAAATAGCCTATGATTCAGTGCTTTAGCAGAAGACATCCCGGTTGTGCACCTGGAACTAGGCTACACAAGCCGAACATCATGAGACTGAGTTACGAAAAAAAAAAAAAACTTTTTTAAGTTAAACGGATCGGTCGCGTACGGTATTAAGAGGCTGCTGCTGTTAATGGTGTTGGGCAAAATGCTGCGGGTGCACTCTACAAATCGATACAAACATTAAAAAAAAAAAATAGATTGAATTATTTAAATATTTATTACTTATAGCAATCTGTATGATGCTTTGATTAATATGTATGGCTGGGTGATGTGAATCTAGGCAAGTCTACCTGATATTATATTTGCATTTTACAGTTGTAGGCTAGCCTAGCATATAAAATACACTATATTGCCAAAAGCATTGGGACACCCCTCCAAATCATTGCATGCAGGTGTTCCAATAACTTCCATGGCCACAGGTGTATAAAACCAAGCACCTAGGCATACAGACTGCTTCTACAAACATTTGTGAAAGAATGGGTTGCTCTCAGGAGCTCAATGAACTCAAGCGTGGTACTGTGATAGGTTGCCACCTGTGCAATAAGTCCATTCGTGAAATGTCCTCACTACTAAATATTCCACGGTCAACTGTTAGTGGTATTATAACACAGTGGAAGTGATTGGGAACAACAGAAACTCAGCCACAAAGTGGTAGGCCACATAAAATCACAGAGCGGGGTAAACGCAAGCTGAGGAGGACAGTGCGCAGAAGTCGCCAACTTTCTGCAGAGTCAATAGCTACAGAGTGCAGACCTCTAAATGCCATGTGGCCTTCAGATTAGCTCAAGAACAGTGCGTAGAGAGCTTAATGGAATGGGTTTCCATGGCCAAGCAGCTGCATCTAAGCCTTACATCACCAAGTGCAATGCAAAGCGTCTGATGCACTGGTGTAAAGCACGCCTCCACTGGACACTAGAGCAGAGGAGACTTGTCTTCTGGAGTGACGAATAACGCTTCTCTGTCTGGCAATCCAAAGGACGAGTCTGGGTTTGGCGGTTGCAGGAGAACAGTACTTGCCTGACTGCATTGTGCCAAGTGTAAAGTTTGGTGGAGGGGGGATTATGGTGTGGGGTTGTTTTTCAGAGGTTGGGCTTGGCCCCTTAGTTCCAGTGAATGAAACTGTTAATGCTTCAGCATACCTTCATTAGACATCATTAACCTTCATGTGCTTGTAAAGGCAGGCGTTCCAAAACGTTTGGCAATATAGCGTATCTGGTCATGAATCTGTAACTAGCCAGGTTTAGCTAAACTGCATCCTCTGCTGGCTGATTAATGTAACTACATCTTTTTTTAATATAAACATTCTAGACATATGTCTAAAATATATATATATAACAATACCCTTGCTCCAAAATGTTATGTACAATATGTCCAAAATTAATGTAAAACTAGGTACATATCAGGATACCAAAACATGTATCTAATGTAAAAAAACAGTGCACATTCATTTTTTCCCCCAATTATGTTTGTCGCTCACAAAGGCACAATTGGTCATAATCATGCATTTGATACAAGGTAACATTTGTAATAATTATGTCCCCAGAGAATACACACTCGTCCTTTGTTTAAATGACCAGAGTCAAGTTAAAACTTGAGATGATTACCTGAGGCCAATCCAACAAGGCTGCTGTCATCTGACCTGTCTGATTGCAGTCATCATCAATAGCCTGTGAAAACAAGAATCATTTACATGGTGATAACAAGGTACTATGCATTAATATACATAGGAGCTCAGTGCAACAATGGTCACAGTTGTTTGCAAACCCTCTTTAGAATAATCTGCATATCTGTATCAATGCCTCATCAAATATGGTCTGATCTTCAATGTTACAATAATAGACAAGAAAGGTAAAGGTGCTTTTATTGTCACATATATGTAGTGAAATTCATCCTCTGCATTTAACCCATCCCCTCAAGGGAACACTACCAAAACAAATAGAATACCTATCCCCTATAGTTATCACGAACAAACACCCTATTAAATAAGAATTCACTATGTATTATTACTTTATATTATTGTTTAGTAAACAATTCAATAGTTTTTATGAGGGATTATATAATTGAAAAAGCCCAATTATCATCTAGAAGCCATCCTCAAACTGTAACCACAGCAGAACACTACCATGTTAAACATAAATAATATAATTTAAAAGGTAGGCTAATATTCCATAATTTTAATTACAGAAATATATATATATTTTGTTTAGTCTTAGAATATTTTGTAGAATTATCCATTCAGGCTATAAACGCAGATTAGAGCAATGAATCATTAGTAACCTAAATATGTAGCCAGGAACTTGTCTCTGCTTAGTTTGAGTGCTCTTGTCCTGCTTTCATTGAACATGTTGAGTGATTGTCATTTCATCACTCATTCTTGACAGAATATTATCATACATTTTATAAAGAAAATATGCATGGTGTACGAATGGCGGGAATTGGGAAAACTATTGCTACTGTCCATAGGGGTGGGGTGTCCTAAAAATAATGGCAAGAGCAAAGCATGCATTCAATGCAAAAGGACCTTTCTAGCACCACTGCATGTGATCCTGTGGACCGGCAGCCAAGCATCAGTTCAGATTGCGGGAGTACAATATAATCTTACCTGCTTGCCAAGGATTACCATTTGAGCATCCTCTTTCTTGGCCAGAGCGGCAATGATCTTGGAGACCTGCAGAGGACCCATTGTCTCATAGTCCTTCCCTGCTACTTCCACGTGAATGCCCCGGTCTGCCCCCATGGCAAGAGCAGTACGGATGGTCTCCTGGTTCAAGGGCATTTATTTAAGTGGCTTTGCAGTTTCACATTCAAATACATGATAAACTCACTAAACAGCAATACATTATTATTTAAGAGTGTAATATACAATGGGAAAATACCTACATATTGTAATCATAATAAAGAAGTGTACTTAGTTAATTCCTTTAGATACAGAAACAATAAGCACAAGAAAAAAGTTGAATAATTGAATAATATACTGTAGTGTAGATAGATAAAGGAATTGGTAAGTTAATTGGAAAGACCTGAGCTTTGTGTCTGCAGGGACTATAACAAAGGGATTATCAATTTGTCCAGTCAGTAGATAATTTCAATATGCCTTTGATTTTTCCATTTATAATTATATTTCTGTTGTAATTGATTCAGGCAGAGAAGTGAAAACAATTACACATTAATGGAGAGAATGTGACTCAACAATACAGACCAATGTAATCGCCAAACCTGTTGCCATTTGGGTACAGAGGTCATTATTATTACAATCAAATGTATGGCTTTGTTACTGGCTATTGCAAAGCAGAATAATAACATCTGCTCCTTAATGCTACAATTGTACATACTGTAAATCACTTTGGATAAAAACATAAACTGCATGAGATTCATTAATATTTAGGTATGGAACTACACAGTTGGGGGCTAAACAAAAGTTCAGTTCCACTTAAAGCAATATTCCAGAAGGGAATGAAAACTCATGATAGTTGCAGTTGTTCTCTCAACCTTCTAATGCATCAGACAATTCATGTGTTGGTTTTGCTGCATTAATCTAAACAAGCCTAAACATTTCCACCACATTTCCACAAAGGCGGAGTCAGGGATTCTAGAGAAAGACAACATTATATGAACTCTATACAAACAAAAGCACCAGGCTCTCCCTGTCCCTTCAATGCCACAGGATGCTCTCTAATGTAAACCAAGGCTAGGAGAGCATGTGGTGCAGTATGCACCACTTTGCTCCCATTTACAGAGCCAGGGCTGTGTAGAAACAACAGATTGTTGTTCAGTGCACACACAGAACAAGCAGCTAGCGGACCATGAGTAGATATTCCTTGAATAATTTGTTGAATTATGTAGCCTATCTTGCTGCCCAATGAAGTAGTTTTACTTTGTGCAACCTAAACTAGGTACCATTATTCTGTGATATTGCAATACAAGTCACAAAGACTAAATTGACCCAGTTAAAATCATGGTTTTCCTCCAAAACAGAAACATACTTGACTACCAATAGCGCCTATTAAATTTAAACATGTTGTGTCTTTATTATATATCTTATTATTTAAGTGGGGCATATTGCCATATTTTAGAGGACACTGGTAACAAGGCACTGGTGGACAGACTGGTCTCCTGTTAGGCCCACCTGGACTTGCTGTGGTCCACAGCTGATAGCCACCACCTCCTTAATCAGCTTCTTCTCCTTCAGCTTGACTGCCTCCTCCACAGCAATCTCACAGAAGGGGTTCATTGAGTGCTTTACACCATCCGTCACTACCCCGCTGTGATCTGGCTTCACACGAATCTGAGAAGCAAGGACAAACTCACTCTTGGTTAAAGGATAATAACAGGCTTAACCTAGATTCCACAATAAACTACCAGACTCCATGACAGGGTAGTTAAGATAAAAAAGGGCATCATATTGATAGGCCTCAGGTTAAGATTGCTGTGCTGCTATGTACTGAGAGGTGACTGAATTTATCTCTGTTAGGTCCTTAACTTGTAAAGTCATATTTATTTAAATAAAAATGTGCAACTGCATACATTTATTAGATATGCTAAAAACTGAAGGAGCAGAACTCAGTGCAGTGATATATAATGCTGAAACTAAGCGCTACGGCGCATAGAGGGAATCTCTGCAGCCAGCATTTGCTTCCATTGCCGTCATTTGCTTGTAAATATCTACAGGTGGCAGGCGCTAATACTTTATATAACTTGATGATCAACTCATGATCAAATATGCGCATTGTAATTACTCTCCTACCCTAAACTATAATGTAATGTCATTGACAATGGAGTGTTAGCAAGCTAGCAAGTACTGTACCGGTGTTCTGACGACTTATGCTACCTTGTCGAAAAATGCTACCGTAGCGCATGCCCTGTCTAAAATACCTACCCGGTACATGTTTGTTCCCATTTGCAAGATCCCAAAAAGTATTAACTCTCACCGTATAATGTGATTAAAACAGCTTCTTATTGTTGCATACATTGCACACGCAAATGTATTCTATACTCTTTCAGAAATTGGCACGCAAACATGCAATAACAGTTCCGTACTAGCTATAATATATTAAAGAAAGATCGTCAGTACAGTACGGTACATTTTGTGATTTACAGTGAGTTGACACGTAGTCTGAATGGTTCAAAGATATGGGGTTATTACCTTGACTGCATAATCGATTACACGTTTGACTCCAACAAGAACTCGTCCCGACATTATATCTATATGCTGCTTGATACCTGGCTAAACAGTGGTCACGTCAATGTACCTTCACGGAAGGGTCGGAACAATATTAGGGTGAAACCACTAAGGCGCTGCCTTTCATTCAAGCCAATGAAAACCTGGCAAAAATATAAACGGGCCATCACGTGAAATAACACGGCCAATCACAAACCATAAAGGCTGCGTGCTTCTGTTATCAACGTAGCTAACAAAAATGACCTACAGAAAGGTTCCGCAGTAATGTGGGGCAAAGTTCGCCGTATTCACCGAACTTTAAAATGAAAAAGTGTAAGACACTGAGGGAGGCAGTCTCTTACAAATAAAATATTCAATTGGCCACCTCTACACAGTAAAATTGGATTTATAAGCAGAATTTAAGATTATACAATATATTTTTAGTTCAGTGAGTCACTTGCTTCACTTATTACTAAACCTTCAACACCAAACGGACGTCACATCAGATTGAACTAGGATCAAAGTAGACCTAATGGCTGATTCTTTCCTTGCATCTTTCCTCTTGACACTGATTGCATCCAAATGAGATTGTTTTGTATTTTATAATGTTCATTAACGGTTTTGTTTCATGCTTATTTTTGAAACATAATCAACCATATTTGGCCATTGATTCTTTCCTGCAAACACTCATGGTCACAATTGTTTTGCCCGCCCTGGCCCTGCAAACTGAAAGTAGACATTGTTCTGGAGAGCAGTCCCTATACTGTATACACTATTGCCAAATTCGATGTATCAGATGCATAGAATGTTATATATTTGCTCGCATTGAAGATGTAAATGTCGTGTTTTTATGTTTTGAAACTGCTTGTGGCTGGTGATTTGGCCAGGACGCTTTTGTAAAAGAGATTCTAAATCTCAATAAGTCTTTCGTGGTTAAATAAAGGTATAATAAAAAGATACCGAAATCTTCCAGCGACGTAACAATGTGTCAAAGTAAAAGCGTTGCTGTGCCGTGCACCGTGATACTCATTGAGCAACCCAATACAAGGAAGTTGTGCGATTCATTCACAGTATGTCATCCTGGCTACAGCAGCGGTCTCCATTTTATCGAGACTGATCCATACCTCACGTGTCTTGGTCTGTCTCTCTCACATGACCCGAGTGTTTGTTCCCGTGATCAGCACCTCCATCTCTATCTGAAACCGAATATCACTTTTTTATTGTAACCCTGATGGATATGCTAGAACAGAGTTTGGACACCATAAGGTAATTGCCAGTTAAAAACGACTAACTGCAAAGCTAACTACAACATGCTAGCAATGTATCTAAGCAGCTATCAACATAGCCTAACATATTATAGGCCTGATAAAAAAGTATTTTATGTGGAACACTAGGTGATTTTAGCAATAGAAGTTGTTTGCACATGCACGTGTCTGGGACCGATAACAGTGCCATTTGTCACACAAAATACTGGAACAGTACGGTACATGTAGTTGAGGGAAATTTCTTTTGCGACATCATATCAAATATAACGTTAATACCAATAAAATGAATTAAAGTTAAACTTTTTTACTGTCGTTTATAGCTTCGACAGTCAACATTAGCAATACAACAATCCATTGAAATTTCACATGCTAAAATAATAGTTTTAGATTATGTTAATGTGTCATAATTTCTGCGAACTACATGCCTTTCACATATTTTGCAGCCAAGAGAAGGAAGAAGATGAGGCTATCCAGATAGGTGACTGCGAATTTTTTAATTTTTATGTATTATTATTATTATTATTATTATTATTAATATATTAGTGTTTTTTTTTTTTTTTGTTTTTTTTAGATTTTCTCGTCTGTAGAAATCAGTCAAGTAATTAATATGGAATACTTTGTGTAGGCTACAACAAATACATTCGTATTCGTTAATTAAACTATGTAGTTATGTTCTGTCGTTTTTTTCCTGCAGGGACAGAAGAACAGGCAGCGGTAATAGCCAGTATTCAACAGGCATCAGCATTTGGCGACCCCAATATACAATATCAGTTCCATGCTGAGGGTGGGCAGGTATAATGCATTATGGAATACAAATATGTTTATCGTTTTCAATGCCCACTTATTATGTAGTGTAATGTGTGATCTGCCCTTGAATCACCATGTAAGTAACTCGTTATATGAGATGACACTCACAATACAGTTCTTGCGAATCATGACTGAAGTGTCATCTGTTTATCTAGCTTTCGTTTTGTCAGCTATTATTGAGAATATACTTAAAGAATATACTTTAAACACTAGCATGTGACTGTTAAAGCACAATTGTTAGTTTATAAGTGCCACAAACGGAATTTGTTAAATAATATATATTTTAAATACATGTATATAATTACATCATTCTATGTTAATGTTTAATTATATTAATACTGTATCATTACAGAGGAACACTTATTCTTTTCTCCCAACCCAAAAAGTTATTGTACAGAGTTGAAAAGACTGGTGGGCATTCATATTTTATCCTCGTATGGATCATTTAGTATTTAATAATGAGTTATTTGAGCTCTAAACTAGTAATAAGGCTTTGGATGCACAAAAGATCAGAATTGGCTGATTTCCACTCAAAATACGAGATTAGTGGTAGTCAGATTTTCCTGTCTAATGGCCAATATGGAAAACCACAATTTTTTGTCTTTGTTGTCAATTAAATGGCAATTCATTTCAATTTACCATTAATTTAGCCTTTTCTTGATTTAATGTGTTTACCTGCATTAAAAATGTATCTTAAATTCATGTATAATATATAGTATATAAAAAGTATAAAATCGGTATCGGTCGATTTTGCAGACTGAAAATCGGCAATCGGTATCGTCAAAAAAATAAAAACCGATCTGTGCATCACTAAATAGGACTGAACCGATGATACATCAATACTGGTAGAAATATTGACTAAATTCCCATTTTTATAAAAATCTGCTTTTTATGGTCTGAAATCATATCATGCATTGATTAAAAATCTCCCCAGGACCTGGCTGGTTTCCAAAAGTACACTTTGTCCACTTGTGCATCATCAAATACTAATGTTAATGGGACCCCCCTCTCAGCCTCTCCCCTCCCCTTGCTCAGCTCCTTAACTATCCCTGTGTTCAGGATGGTGGAACGTTTGCTACAAGTTCAATGAACTGAACGGCAGTGGACTGAACAGTATGTTACATAACAGGGAGGAGTTGGGCTGTCCATATTGGCTGTGGGTTGAACAATGCTCACGTGGCTAACAACAACAAAGCGATTGTTTGTGTTTTACTGCTTTAGATTGTTGTGTTTCAGCGGTACATATGCACAAGATGATGTTAGAACCAGCCTGATTCTAGAACCACATCTGTCGGTGCACTGTTCTAATTGAAGGATATGTCCGTATTGGCTGTGTCAACATATTCCGAATTTGAATTTCATGCTTTTTATATCAGAATGAGACGGCATACATTCAAGATGGAAAGGTGTAATAAAAGCGACATTCGGTAATGATACTAAATAATGATTACTTCTACTCACAAATACTAAAACACCCACGTAATTATGTGGCTACACTTCCTACACGTCACTGAGCATCACTCGCCACGGCCATTAACGCAGCCAACATCTTTGAAAATAGTTCAATAACATTTTCAATGTTTTCAAAAAGTTGATTGAACGGTCTACGTTTTATAATTTTAATAATTTTGTGCAGTGGGTAGAGTCTATCTTGTCAGTAATGTGTGGTGCTCACTTGGCGTTAAAAACACTGTTCATGTCATGTGATTCCAATCTGGTCTAGGATTGGCATGTGGCCGGTGTCACATGTCAGTCAGGAGGCGAGTCACATAATTAAGGGCTGTGAGTACTAATTCTTTGAAACAAACAAGCTGATTTTGTGGGCCAGCTGTTAAATTAAATCAGGCACATTCTAAAGCATAAGCATATTGTGAGGGATGGTAGAGATCAGTGCACAGCCAAGTCACATACTAGTCTTGGCTGAACTGAAGCAGTAGATGCAGGATGATAAGCAAACCTCGAAGCAAGGTTAGGTTTGCCTCTTGTGCCGGAAACCGACTAGGGAGGCGAGAATAGCACACATTTAATTAATCTCTCTTTCTCTCACACACTTTTTCTCTCTCTTTCCTTCTATCGCTCTTTCTGTCAGGTGACGTACCGTGTTGTCCAGGTGACGGAGCAGCATCTGGAAGGCAGAGATGACGGGGGAGGGGCGGTCAGCGTGGTCTCTGCGGCCGCCCTCGCCAGCGCACCTCAAGCAGTCGCTCAGGTACATCAAGCTGTTTATGAAACAATGTATTCTAATCTGACATATTTGGTGTTAATGAACAGCCTTCTCTGAGTAGTGAATCAAAGTGATTGTGTCTGCGGGGTGGTCTCAAACACGTTGGGGGTTTTTCAATCCCATTCTAGTTTCCGTTAACAAAGTTTCAAATATTTGTCATATTATATGCCAACTGTCAAACTCCACCGGCGTCCTGTTTTTAACGTGACAGAGCATCGGGGAACACCTAAAGCTTTGAACCGGAGCATATGGCTACCTTGCACTTTATCAAGCGTGGATGCCAAGCGCTCAGTGACCTGACAGTGACTACGGTGTGCGGTTACCTACTGCGACTGGCCCATTGCTGCTTGTTAAATCTCGTCACAGGCGGTGATCCAGACCCCGTTCAGTAATGGAGGAAGCCCAGCGGGAGAGGCGGCGGGTGGGGAGACGCGCTTCGCTTACTTCCCCGCCGCGGCGGTGAGTGACGGCACTGTGTCTGTGCAGGCCACCGCGGACCCGGCCCTCACTCAGGCAGGAAGTAAGTTGGCTTTCTCGACTCCGCCTTACTACAAACCAGATGGAAAGCGTACAAGATAGAGAGAGCAGCGTCTGTGTATCAGCTGTGGCTTTGAAGCATGAGATCAGCAAAGATGGATAAACCAGCTGCACCCTGACCACAAAGCTTTTTTCTTTCAGTGATTTGTTATATATTATATAAACATTATATACGGAAAACTAGCTTGATTTGGTTATTACTGTATATTAAATTATTGCCAGGAAACCGTTGTATATGCTGCACATTTTACAGGGCATTCAATGCCCCTTTGAGTAATGATAAAATGTTTTCCCTCAGTGTATTTTTTTTTCTGCTGCATTAATATAGTTTTTAACAGTGATGTAATATGAAACGGTGATATGCAATATGAACGTATGGTGAAATGAGGCTGTAATGGCCGTAGACCAGCCAGTCATGTTGCTTAGTGTCGACCATTTTCTGCTCTAATCATTTTTTTGTTGGGCTGCTCTACCTTTGTCCCCACAAGTCTTATAGTAGTGTCTATCATTTCTTTTTTTCGGAGAACACAGGGCATGGCTGAGCAACTAGACTGTTGGTTTTGCTTTTGATCACAAAAAGTGTCTCACGTCACTGACGTAAGAACTGCCGTCAGAGCACGTAGATTATAGCAGTGCTATTACTGTAAGCAAGTGCGGTCCTAATGATTGTAGTAGGACTGATTGCATTCCACATCTTCTTCTCACTTGTGTCCACCTTCGCCCCTCTGCACCTGCGTTACACTTGCCTTCTCCTCCACAGGTCAGTTTTATGTGATGATGACCCCACCTGACGTCATTCAGACGGGCACAGCGCGGACGATAGCCCCGCGCACACAGCCATACCCTGCGTGAGTATATCTGGCTCATTCCGTTTGGCTTCCCACTTGGTGAGAGGGGTCACTATTGTCACTTACAGTCTGAGGCACAGAAAGCAAACACGTGCACGAAAAACACCATTGTTTTAATATTCAAATGAAAGGCTGTTATCATTACAAAGATTTCAGCTCCTATGTTTAACAGGAAATTATTTTTGTTTAAGTTTTAAGTTCAAAGTGGAGTACATTTAGTAGTTTTATTCTGCGGTATTTAACACAGCTGTAGTTTTATGGCTTCACCCAGACTGCTCTTGCTCGCGGAGTCTCACTTTTCGCCTAGGCCTGCTGACAACGGTGATCTCAGGGGTCTTTATCGCGTCATGTTCTGCTTGATCTGCTTTCTTCTCTCACTTATTTTCTTTATTTCCCTAATTTACAATACTCACGATAGTAATCGTGTGCCTCAAAGACACCACTCTACAACGTTTAGCCTCGTGTTTTACAGTTTCAGTTAATAAGACAACAAGCAGGTAATGCAGTTCACACCTGAATAAATCAGAACTGATTTAAACCAGTTGTGAACAATAGTGAAACCTGGAAGCATATTTAGAAGTTGTGTGTTAGGGTGATGTAAGCTTCTTTTTAAAGTCCAGATATGCATTTTCTTAATTTGTTGGGTTTTAGTGAACTGAGTTAAACCTGTTTTTGTGATGAACATATGCCTTTCGACAATTCGATTCTGACAATTACCCCAAACCTGTGAGAACTGTGCTTCGGGTAAAATAAGACCACAATGTCAAATTTCACAAATATTGCCTGTTGGCGGCACAATGGATTTTGTGGAACAAAGTATTAACTTTCCATTTACGTAACTTAATTAATTCATCATCACATTATCGGACAATAAAATACAAAAAAGACCAGCAGTCCACAAAACCTATATTGATTATTACATATGTCTAGTTCCGTGAACAAAAGCATTTGTAGATCTTTTTAGTCCATTATGATATACAGTATATCGGTGTTTAATAGGTTTATATAGCTGTATTCAATAGCTGAACCTAACTTCTCGTATAGTCTTGGCTAACTTTGTTGTGGGGCAGCATTCTGGACTTGTACTCCCAAATCTTGGCAGCAAATCCACTGTCCTTGACACCGCTTGACATTCACAATACACAACAATCGGCTCAACAGTCAGTAAGGAAAGGAACTGTTGCCGTGTACGTGTGTGTGTTGAATTAGGAATAGTTCGGTCAGTGTGTCTCTTTACACTACATTTACTTTGTCCGTTTTGTGAATTATTAATATAAATGTGTCCATAATCCCTGGGCCGACATTGAAGTGTGAACTAATTAACCGTGACATTATACTTGGTGTGTGTGTGTGTGTGTGTGTGTGTGTGTGTGTGTAAAATAAATGAAAACTCCAGTACTCTACCTGCCATTCACAGAGATGAAAACGTGACGCTGCAACATGATGATTTGAACTGGTGAGGACAATAAATATATATATCCACTTTCCCTACACTGTTTAGCAGCAAATAAGCTTAGCATATTAGATCACAAGAGAAGAGAACACATCACCAATCACAACACCATCTCTCCTCTCCTACCCACAAGCCCCAGACTGTAACTTTAGTATTGTTGACAAATCTCACCCAGTATGTTCCAAAATGCAATGTTTTGGCCCCTGTAAGTGTTGCATTGTCTTTTATGTCTTAACTTAGAATATATAGTTTGTGGTGAAAGTTTGCATCTAAAACAAATGATGTGATTTTCATATGAACATAGTAACTGAAACTCATGTACGGGCATGTTCCTTATATAAACCATGGCTACTGTGTTTACATAAAGATCTTGTTACAGACTTCTTTCAGGCAGCAGAAATATTCACTAAGGAGACTAACCCCAAACTAGAAGGTCTTAAAAAAAAAACCATCTTTTTTTTGTTTTTTTTTAATGAGCACCATTCAATTATACATCCACCCCCCCCCCCCCCCCCCCACCACTATAAGCATCATCTCACAATGTACAATATACAAACACGTCTTCTCCACGTGTCGGCTAGACTTAATTAGAATTAAGTCAACATTTTGCAGGCAGAACGAATGCAGCGACCCTCTAAGACGTCAATGGCCACGGCTATTCTATTATTCAAGCAACCAACCACATTTTCTCACTCTGTCTACAAGAACCTTGGAGCAGAATCTATTATACTGTTGAAATCCCATTAAGATGTCTTGAGATAGAAGAGCAATTGCAGTTTGTGCTCCGCTTGCTATCTCCAAGCAAGATATCAGTCTAGTCAGGCCAAACACGGTATTAAGTCATATGTAAGGCAAGAATAGACTAGGCCATGCAGGTAACACAATACGATTAGTTTGCTTTGTTACGGTGTCACAGTACTTCAAGGTACACCACTTGATTGCATTAAAGCTACCCCAGAATGCAGTGGGAAGGGTAGAGAATGGTGTGAGCTTGGGAGCTATTAGGGGAACGGTAAAGGGGGTTGGCAGCAATTCAGCTTTCAATTGCAGGTGTTTTCTTTTTTTTTCTTTTTATGAATTGAATTTTAAATGCACCTAAAATTACACCTTTTTCTTATAGAGTAAATGCTCCGCCCCCTTTAATTCAATTTCTCAATCAATAGGAGAATAAATGCATTTGCTCCTTAGTGGTCTGTCCTTTTACAAATCTATTTATCGTTGACATAATTTCACATTACTCATCCAGTACACAGCCACTGACTGTATTTCACACGAATTAGATGAAATTGTATATTAATTGCATATTACATCACATCATGTGAGACGCAAACATGGTTGATATATGGGCTGGCTCTCTCGTGTGTGTGTGTGTGTGTGTGCGTGCGTGCGTGTGTGTGTGTGCGTGCGAGCACGTGCGCTACTGGCCCGTGCATTCTGCGGTGGACGGTTGGATAAGTCCCCCTGTCACGTCTCAGGGACTTAATTAACAGAATACCTAGGGGAAGATGCAGAGACAAGAGACAGTTGTGTCATTAGCCTCACGCCCAGACTCCAATAGACAGCATCTGGTTTTATACAGCAGTTTACAGCATAATAAAATGCTGGACTCCCTCTGGGCCACACCTGGGAAGAAAACAGGAGGCTGCTGCGCCACACTTGCCTCAGTATTCAAGCCAGAGCCTTTCCAAGTCGAGGCCCTTGGGTGGTGTTATTATCACATATGTTGCCGTCTATGGATGTAAAGCAAACGGCTGGCAGTGGCAGAGCAGACCCCTGAAGGCCCTATGCTGATTGGCACACACAAACGCTGGCACTAGAACCTGTTTGTGATTACAGAAGGGGTCAGTTTAGGCTTTAGTCTTTAATTAGCATGGGATTAGATGAATACAGGGATGTGGGGTTATGTCTGATTGTGTGGGACGGGGATGGGATGTTATTCAATGTATCAAAATCATTTCTTGTCCTGTCTACAGGAAAATGGACGGCCCACGAACACCCAGAGATGAGCGGAGGAGAGCACAGCATAATGAAGGTGGGAGAAGGCCTGTGATTGTGGCTTCAAATGTCATCAGAGACACTACCGCACAATGTAATCATAGGGTTTGCTGCAAGAAAATCAACCAGCTCTTTCAAACCATGCCAGGGATAGAAACATGTAATTACTGCGGCCACTAGAGGCTGCTGTTGAGCTATCTAATTCAGGCACAACTCCCCTGCAGCCATAAAGAAACCTAATCACCCAGGCATTCCAAACAAATATTTCCCTGGTTGTTTAAAGGCCATACTGTTCATAAATCCATTGTTCCAATGTTGTTTCATTAATTTAAACCAGCAGGGTATATCCATATGTAGTGTATATGCATACTATCTGAGCAGACTTAGTGTTTTGCCTTCAGTTAACATAAAATGACATTCAGTAAAAGTCATAGTGCCATTACGTTGATATGAATTGATAGAATGCGATTCCCCCTTACTTACATCTTCATACTTTATCCCTGCCCACAGTGGCATATAAGTAAATATACACTACTCCTATTTAATGTAATCCCTGTGGCTTGTTTGTATTTGTTCCATCAAAACAGTTGAGCGGCGGCGAAGAGACAAGATCAACAATTGGATCGTCACCCTGTCCAAGATCATCCCAGGCTGCAATATTGACAGCACTAAGACCGGGGCGGTAGGGGCATCCTATCATGCACTCCCCTCAAGTTGTCGTCGGCCATTTTGATACATGTTTCTGTTTAATAACGCGTCAGCGCTGAGCTCCTTGTGGCTGCACCTCTGCTATTCTAGAGCAAGGGGGGCATACTGTCCAAGGCGTGCGACTACATCCATGAGCTGAGGCAGAGCAACCAGCGGCTGCAAGAGAGTCTGCAGGAGGTGGAGAGGATACAGGTGGAGAATGAGCTCTGCAGGCAGCAGGTACTTTATAAAACACCTGCTGCATTCACTAGCAAATATACATTAGATGCTGTATGTAAAACCAAGGTGTAAGAACGTTACTATTACATGTTACTGATGTGATCGCAGGTTTTATTTATAGCGCCCTCATGTCCCGGTGTTGGCCTGTGTCTCATTCACAATCTGTCACTGTGTTGAATCGCCTCAACCCTTAAGCCTGTTTTTGTGTCTCTTTGAGTGTTTTGTATGTGTAAACCAATCAACAAAGCATTTAAATTTAAATTTTGCGCTATGGTGTTTGCTGAAACAGCAAAGCTAAGGCAAAGGAGGCCGACTTCGGTTGCTAATACAGCCTGGAAAATTGCTTTTCCGGTGAACTGATTTGTTTGCATGGGAGTGTACCGCAACACTGTTCCACCTCAGCCTCATCAACATGCAACCCATCCAGCCGCATATCTATCTTCATTTCTCAAAAGTAAAGCCCCTGAGAGCCCCGCCCCCTATAGCTCACCATCACAGCAAGACAAAGTGAATCAAACAGTTTACGCTCATATAATGAGAAGTGCCGCTTTGCAGCTCATACAAGTGCTTTGTTGTCGGTTGAATCCCTGGATTGTGAGGCACTTGGCAATGCACTCTTGTTTGGACGCTTAAAGCTCAATATTCTGTATTCGTACCTGCAGTGTAGGCAGGGGTAGTGAATTTGGCGTTTTCCCATGGGAAACGTAGACAACGCTCTTTGAGGTGTGATCACCCAGTTGTTTGTAGGCTTGGGTATTTCATCTTCTTCTTCCGAGTAGTCTGTGCTCAGGCCTCTTTAATCCCTGGCATAGTGGAGGCCCATATGCACATCACTAGGAGTTTGTGCCTGTAAACTTTGAACTGTTTAGCTATGGGCAGGATGATGTTGATGATGCTTTTATGTGCACTTTTCATTTGCGTTTTTCAGATGGAGGAGCTGAAGAGCGAGAACGCTTTGCTGCGGGCTCAGCTTCAGCAGGTCGGAGAAACCCCGCCACAGTGAGCAAGCGGAGTAAAAGGTACAGAATCCGAAAGAGACGCATCACTGGCTCAGCCAAGTAGAGGGCGGACAATACCACGGAGGGGAATCGACGCGTCAATTGAATCCCTTTTTGTTTTTCGCCAAAGGCATTCTTTCTCTGGAATACTGGCTGCTTTTGGGAAACCCCGAGCAGCCAGTTTGGGCTGTGCTTGACTGTACCTATTGAGATAAAATCCCAATGGAGATGTACACCTGCAGGAAAATAAGACCACTCGCTACTGCCAGTTCTACCTGAAGACCTCCACTGAACTACGCTCAGTTAATACATACGTTGCCTCACCCATGGACTTTGATATCATGTCACTTAATTTGCTTCACTGTCTTCACTGTATTATTCCCCTTCAATATTATTATTATTAGTAGTAGTAGTAGTATTCTTACCTTGAGGTGTGTTTGTGTTTTGAGTTTGTTATTAATATAGTTTGTTTTTTTTAGCTGCTGTTTTAATGTATTAGTGTGAAGCCCTGATGGAGATCAGTTACATTAAGGCCTCAGAGAAATGAATGTATGTGTAAGTAGTAGAAAATGGCACATTATGCAAATCACTGTTAGCTTTTCAATTGTTTCTTCTGACAAGAGAAGGAGCTGTGTTTTTACAAATGCAACATCTCACAGTGCCAGTTTAACGTGTGCTCAGGTAGAACCTGCCACATCCTAACACAGACGTTATGTGACATTAGAGAGTCTGTCTGAGTGTAAACAGTAGCGTAATAGTAATCAATAACTCATTAATTCTTGCGCTGGCCTCTTAGCATTACTACCATAAAATATAGCTGTTACTTAAGCTTGATATGAAACAATGCTGCCTGTTTTTAAGAATGTGAGGTCAAATGTAATTTGAGCATAGATTGAATTTTGTGAGATTTGCCTTTCTACTATGGATTTAACTATGGAGTTATGAATTCAGACTAAAGTACAGTACGGCAATTCTCCCCTTTGGTCACCTCTGTGTATAATTCCATATTTTAATGTTTTGGCAGTGTTTTAATATCACCAAGAATAACCCAACATGTCTAATGTTGAGCTGTTTGCTCTATTTTGGTATTGCAACACTTCAAATGCACCCCTACTCGCAGGGGGGGAGTGCACCCTGGAGAGCAATGCTAAAAGACTTTCTGCTCACTACAGAGAAACTCTGCATTGCACTTTGTAGCAGAGTCGAATCATACTCTCCATGGGGATAAAAGTAGCATAGTGGGGAAACTTGTAAATTGTTTCATATGTGTCCCCACCAAGTCTGAAAACAACGAACGAGCTGTGATTGGTTTTATAAGCTGAAAGAACAAATGATTAATGTTGACGTGACGTCAATATACATGATGTGTTTTGATCTTCTGCACATTGGCCATATATGTGAAATTGGACGGATGTCCAGATATTGAGTATCTTATTTGAACAGTGTTTTCCCTGTGGACCGCATAATCTAGAGGCAAAGACAGCAGTTGTCCAGAAGTCCTACGTCTCTGTTTAACACTGTGTGTCCTGGAAGCGCTGTTTGTCTCATACAGTATGAAGACTGTTATGCAACTCTTAGAGTCAGAGCTTTGAGATGACGTACCTAGCCAAAGGTGAATGATGTGCGAATTGCAGCAGAAGGTAAAATGTTCTACACGTTAGCAAGAGGAGAGAAAATAATGTCAGCGTGAGATGAATAATGCTTAGGAAGACAATGGTTTCACAAAGGAAAGGTCATGTGTGGCTCATTCTAACCTTTATTTAATGTTAAAAGAAAGACGCCTCCTTTCTCGGTGGATCAGCCTTGTAGCCTACTCAGGTTAGCCTATAGAAAACATGTTTTTAAAAATAAAATAGTGGTGTGTGTGTGTGTGTGTGTGTGTGTGTGTATTGGGGGGGGGAGCTAAATTAAAATTACTGGCTGACAACCATGTTTGATTGTGTTGTATTACTAAAATTACATTTACATTTGAAAAACGTTTTTAAATTAAAGGATGAAAGTTTTCTCAGAATATGTGATGACATGGTTACAAGGTCGGTGTTAGGAAAGGCTAGCATTTAAGGTATATATATATATATATATATATATATATATATATATAGGCAAAGGTTGTACCCTTGCTCATATATCCCATAATCCCCTTGGCATGCTTAATACTTCACCCTGAGTTCAAATGTATCCCAGGTATACTGAGGCTAGTGTACTGCTGAGAGATTTAGAGACACACAATAACATGCTGCATCAAATCCAGCATCACCTCAATGTACCTAAACTATAACCATGGTTCAGATAATATCCTCTTTTAATACAGCCACGCTTTAGGCTCAACTTGGCTTTCTCACAGAACCCCCCTCCCCTTTCCCCCATCTATGCTGTGTCTTTCAGCTTGTCAGACAGCCGCCAGTCAAACACAGGTAGACAGCCAGTCAGTCTGGCGACTGTGTGTCCCTGGCTCTATTTGAAGTAGCTGATCTCTGATCCCACATACTGCTCTGGGACACCCTCTGTCTCTCTCTGACTGTGTCGCTCTCCTTCAGCCTCTGACCGACCGAAGCAAAATGAAACTGTAGAGGAAGTGTTTTTTATGTGCCTCACTCCTGCCTCTCAGAATTAATTTGTCTTTAAATCAATTGATTCCTTGACTACAAACAAGCGGTTTTGCTTGACATGTTGAAATAATTAATTGAAATCGCTTTTTATTTCTTCGCTCAGTGTGCTGCAATAACATTTCCATGGCTAATCTTCCTTCGCATTAATTTAACCCGGGGGTAAATCAAAATACCGTGCTGTGGTATGTTAATGTGAAATGGAAACCTGCAGGTCTTATTCATTATTGCTCTCCAATTGTACCAGTAGCTGCAGGGTTGATACAGTATTGTTGATCACTTTTACATTGCTCAAATGGCCATCTCATAGTACAGCTACCTGCGTGCTATAGTCTCTGTGTCTTTGTGCTATTGGCTGTAGCGCTTTTTTGAGCAACACAATGTTGGTAGTGGATATTGTCCACTGGTCCTGTCTAATTTGCAGGCCCTATCTGCTGGAGGTTGTTTTTGTTGGGGGAATGTCTAGTACCAAAGGCTTTTGTTCTGTCTGCCACACAATAGCTCTCATGCCTTTTGTACCACAGCGAGGCTCATCTTTCTTGGGTCTGCTGTAATCACTACATCCCACCTCCGTGTCTCAGCAACGGCAAAAGGCTCTACACTCTGTGGCAGTCAAGTGATGGGCTAGTGCTGAGCCCACAGGCTTTGTTGGAGCAGCTATGTTTTCAGTTCTGTACTATGAATGGACAGACAGATCAATAGGACCTTTTTATATTTAACATCTAAAAGCTGAGGAATCAATGTCTCAAAATTAACAAGAAACTATTAGAACAAAAGATCCCGATTTCCCCATGGGGGCTGTTTGACAGTATAAACGTTGACCTGGGATTTAGATATATGTTTCTGGGAGCACTATATTTCTATATTTGTTACGAACAACAGCACCTTGTCGTAATTGGGCAAGAAACAATATGAAAACCTTAGGAAGGGTCCACAGAGGGAGGTTGGACATATACTGTAGGTGTTGAGTGGGCAGCAATCACACATTTAGGAGATTATGTCTTTCTGAACACCAGAAGTGTGTTACATGTGAAGATTAACATTATTAATACGTTCACTGTGAAATGTCACAATGAATAAAGGCTAATATGCATTCCTTGATAATTTGGACCTTCGTCACCATGACCAGAGTGTAGGAATCCCACTTGCCCTATAGGTTAACAAATGGCATTGCATTTACAATGTAATTCAGTTGCTGTGTGTGTTCCAAGGACACTACTATAAGTTAGTCCCATATTTATGTATTGTTTACACATTTCTAAAATATCAATGCAGGTCACATTGGGTGGTGGTGGTAGGTGGTGTTTGGTTGGCATACAGTGTATTTTCTTGTCGTCAATGTTTTTACTTTATCGCTTTGAGCTCCCTCGTAGCACCATTTAATGCACCTGGGTAGAGATGAATGGACAGAAATGTATGATGAAATGGGAGCAAACGTGAGGCCAATGCCCTGGACAAGATTGGTGGCGCCTGTTGAGCTGAATATGTCCAGCACACTGGTGCCGAGCTTTGTTTGGGCAGAAGATTTAAGCTGATAACACTGGTCGCCGTAACAGGCGCAGGCACAAACACAGGACTTTGTTTTTGCTTTCCCCCCCCCCCAACATCACACACACACATGTCTTCATATCCCTCTCTAAAAGTAACATTAGCCAACTTCTGATTGACACTTGAATGATGCATGCTGGAAGAACAGAAAAAAACAATGACATGTTTTCTACGATAGGATGGAAGCCTCAGACACACCCACTGCGTGCACCTGCACACACACACACACACACACACACACACACACACACACACACACACACACACACACACACACACACA
>JAODUE010083320.1:0-14529 GCA_027564755.1 Amblyopsis hoosieri
AACGTTGCCTTCTATGCAGTAGTACAACAAGAAGGAGCTCATGAACATAGTGTATGGGAGTCTAGTTATAGCTTTATTACAGATTGTTACATGTAAAAGCAACAATTGTCCAGCATAGGGAGGCAGCAGACAATGTATAGAATATTTCAGTCAGTAAAGTCAATTTAGTCAAGTGGGGGGGATAGAGACATATGTCTGCTCCGTCTGGACAAAATCATTGGCGCTGGTGTAGGGCACATTAAACTTCTCCCTGTTTACCTGGTCGACTCCTTGGATTATGCATATAGTCAGTCATTCCACCCTTGTCTTTTCTTGTCTTTATTTCTGGGACAATTAATTGGCCAACAAAAAAACGTTATCGTGACCTACACACAACACTATCCTAACCTTGGCAATGTGTGTTTGAGGGGATGGAACTTCTAAGGAAGCACCCTAAAGATGCCTTCACATCTCTACCTCGCTCACCGTGAGGAAGGGCGGCGAGCATACAGAATCAATATGTCTCTAGGCAACAAGGACGATACACTACCGGAGTGAAGAATAATTAATATTATTATAATTAAATCATTATTTATTTTCAGCAGATCTCTTAGTTTATCCAGTATTATGTTTGTGAACCATTTGTGCCGTTATAAAAAGTATTATGAAAACATTGTTTTTATTTTCACTGAACAATCAGGTCGTCTCCACTAACATCTGACTATAACCATATGAGAGTATGAACCCTAATCAGAGGGTAAATTAACCCCTCAAACAGGAAAAACTGAGGGTTACAGAGGATTCATTGGTAATTTCACTGTCGCTTCTGTCAGTCACATAGGCTACTCACTGGTTGTCTTTGAAAGGTCAGCGGTAACTAGGTGAAAGTTTGAAATTATTTGACCTTTGAGCGCAGTGTTAATTTCAGGATATGTGTGACGCCAAATGTAGCAGCACAGTTGAGCGTCCTCTGCCCATAGGAAAACAATGGCACAGCTGGTGCAGATCTGTTTTGCCGCTTATCATGTGTAAGCACCTTAAGGCATTGAAGGGAGAGGTGTTTTTGTTTTGATTAAGTTCAAATATCAACAATCTCTCCAGGATAAGTGACTCCACCAATAAATCTATAATAAGCAATGCTTGTATTGTGAATAGCATAACAACATAAGAGTAATGTTTCAGTTTGTATCGATCTCTGTTAAAGGCTGGGTGGCTGTAATCTGTCAGAGAGAAGCTGTGAGGTGTTAGCCTCACTTCTCAGCTCCAAGTCCTCTAGTCTGAGAGAGCTGGACCTGAGTAACAATGACCTGCAGGATTCTGGAGTGAAGCTGCTCTCTGCTGGACTGAAATGTCCACATTGTAGACTGGAAAAAAGATCAGGTCTGGAAAACCTCTTTGACAACAGAAAAACAGACATATTTCTTTATAAACATCCAATATTTATTATATAAAACACTAAGGTCCTCTTGAAGTGGACCAAAAAGTTCACCAACAGAGAAGAATCATTTTACATTGACATTGTGAGTTAATCTGAAAGAGGACTGTTCTCTTTCTGGTCCACCTCAGCTCTGATGGGGCCTCATTCTGTTCACACTAGCTCCTTTGGAGCTCTCAGACATTACTGCTGTGCATTATGGGTAGTATATGCATTGTAGTTATGTGCAGTGTCCACCAGGTGGAGCAGCTCACCATCTAATGTGTATCAGCGATGTGTGGTGTGTAGCTACACAGGACAGGGTCTATGTAGTCTTATGGGAGCTCCTCCTTTATCCACATTAGGAGCAGAGATAAACATTTTACCACCTCTCATACTTGGTAGACACATAGTGATCCAGTGTGGTGCACATGCATCTAAGATCATCACAGACCTGGTTACCACACCTCTCATACAGGGTAGACACATAATGATCCAGTGTGGTGCACATGCATCTAAGATCATCACAGACCTGTTATTGCTCAGTCTCACTAACAAACAGACCACACAACACTATCCTAGCATTGGCTGTATGTGTCTAAGTAGCACTGGCCTACAGCAGCTTCGTAATATATGTACCATTTATGGTGTGGCGCATGATATCAAATATAATGCCAGTAAGAGTGTCGTCATGATCTGCAGAACCAAAGAGAACAGACCTTTCCTAAGGTAAAATATCTTGGACATTTCATTACTGAACAAATTACAAGATATCTATAGGCAATGTTGCATGATGCATGCACAGGCAAACACTCCTACACAAGTTTGGTGCATGCACAGATGGAGTGAGGGCAAACTGTACCCCTCTCTATACTGCACACTTGTCAAATTACAGGAAGAGAAGCATTAGGAAACTTCAAGTAGCATATAATGATGCCATGAGAATATTATTGAAGAGACCAAGATGGCGTAATGCAAGTGAGATGTTTGTGGCCACAGGAGTAAATGCTTTTAATGCTGTATTAAGAAATCTTACATATAAATTAATTTGAAAATGGAATCATCTAGAGATTATCCAATATATACACTAGCTCTATACGATACCAATCCCAGTTCTGGATACATTGGTACAGTTGTCTTCATGTAGGCCACTGATTACATAGTGGTCACACTACTACTAAATAAAATATATATGTACTTTGTTTTAAATGTAATATTTTATTTCTAAATTGTATTTTGTACCTTGAGTCTATTTAAGGGTTTGATTGATAGTTTTACACAAAATAAAACTAACTGAGGTACAATTTTATTTGGAGTACATGTTGAAACAGCATCGTGAGTGGAACAACTTACAACTCTACTGAGATTTAACAGAGGCATTAGTCAATATAAAATAAAACAAATAATACAGAAACACTAATCCATGTGTCTCACATTACAGATGATGGGATCCTTCATAAACTGTGGATACTTGTGAGTCACTGGCATGAAACCTGAATGTGAAAATAAAGTATTTAGTGTTACAAGAACACTCAAAATCTAGAAATATGAATTTGTTTTGTATTGACATTTTTCAGAGGTAATCTACAATTTAATTCACATATTAGCAATATAATCAGGAAAATCATTAACATACATTCCAACATGTGACAAGATGGTTGATTCCCCATTGACGTTTACACACAAAAGACCAAACAGTACAATTATTAAATAGTAGTAATTCCCAGTCATTGTTGACTACAGGGGAATAGGATAAGACAAAATCAGGTCCCCTTGCATGTATGTGCATGCTTTGTTCAGTCAATGGAGTTTCAAATTAAACAGCAAGGTGTAATGATGTTTCCTTTAAACTGAAGAAAAAAAACTTGAATTACACTGGAATTACACAGCACATACAGTATATGAAATACTGAAAATTAGTAAGCAAACAGCTGAACTACTGTAATGTGATTATGACAACTTACCCATAGAGTGAGCTTTCTTAATAGCTTTTGATACCTCCCTCTGTTTTGTACCACATAGGCCTGTGAAAGCACACAAATGGGAAAAATGTTACCAACCTAAAAAGCGAATAAACAAGACCCATACAGCAAACTCTGCAGCAGCCAGGCACCAAATGGCACCACATTATACCATAATGTTTCCTTACCTGTCATGTGCCTGCCATAAATTCTACCAGTGTGAGGTGATACAAACTGTGACAGTAACTGTAAAAATACAAAACACATAAATAAAAAAAACATTAATTGTGATCTTATCTGTCAATCAGCTACAACAGCCAGACATATTTGACTAGACTAATGCACACAAAAATAGTGTAATGATTTTACATTACAATACACAATTGTCTTCTTGTATGCTTTGTGGAATCGTTTTGTAAAAGGTATTATTTAAATCAAGTAGTTTTCCTCTTGCAGGACTCACATTTTAAAACGCTCTTTACTGTAAAAAACACTCACCTGAATGTTCTTGTAATCCACTGCAACATTGCACAAAATGCACCTCTTCTCTGGTTGCTTGAATGGATTTTCCATTTCTATAGGCTTAAATACAAGACGTCCATAATTATTAGTTAATTGTGAGTATTTGGAAAATGTTAACAGCATGCAATTTCCCTAAACGTTTGCTTACCATGTCATTGTTTTGTTTGGAAACATTTGAGGCTCCTGAAAGTGATCTTAAACCTGAAAGGTAAAACAATGCAAATTATATTCCATATTGTAAACCTATTATCGGTATTACCATAGTCATCATCATAATTTTATTTGACAGCCTACATGCGAATGGAGACATGCGAATGCCGAATGATACTGTACCATATGGTACTTTAAAACGATGTATTTTCTTTCATAGATGAGAGTCTGTGATTACACTATAAAAGAAAACTTACTTGCCATCCCGCTTCGTGAAAAAACACATTTTAATGTGTGCACTCCTTTAACGACAAACATGTTGTAATGTCCTCCTGACCACATTCAAGGTAATGTCCGGTGGTGTTCCGGTATAAATAGTTGGAACATGTATGCTTCTTAGGGTTCCCTAGTTTGACATATTTACGAGATGTTCTGTTCTAATTGGTTTACATTATGCATCCATGGTTTACATTTAATGAATACAATCAAATTGGATATATATTTGTTTAACATGTTGAAATGTTGTTTAAATGAAACATTTCGCATGTGAAACTGGCGGATGTATTTAACTGCGACACTGACCGCGGAAGTGTGGTGTACTCCTGTGATCTCTTCTGATGCTTACGATTCTCATCTCTGAAATAGTTTTTACATTTGTAAACGCGTATTCTTTTTACTTACAGTTAATGTACCATTATTATGGTACGGTAGATCTTTAATTCACGATTCTACTGTATCAAACCTTGCGGATAATGTATATATTTATTTACTAATGGTAATAACTTGTTTTCTAATGTAGGGTACAGTAAAGTTACCGTAACAGTGAAAGCAGTTGATGTCTGATAAACCGATGTTTCTGGTTGTCTAAACAATATATTTTGATTAGACTAATAGCCTACGGTAGTTCAGCTAATAGTTTACCTTTGATATTGTTTTCTTTTATACGAGAAAGCACACTGATACATTGACATGGCGTATCACAATAGTCCTAACAGAAACCTGACGTAATACTGTACTGTAATGAACAATGAATACTGAGATTCAGGAGATTAAAGTAAAAAGAGTGTCATCAAGGAAGAGGTCAAGGGACAGTTTAAAAAGTTATCTGACTCCTACCAAGAAACGAGGAACCACGTCATTAAAGCAATGTCCTGCAAGCACAGAAAAGGTGCTGGTCAAAAGTTCCATGGATAATATAAATCCCACTGAGGTAGGTAACATTATTTTGATTTGTTTTAAATGTGTTGACATTTGTATGACTGACAATGACCTTTTCTTGACAGTATTGTAGTGACAATGAAGATTTGTTTGGGGACTATGACAGCTTTCTTGAAGATAGCTCTCTGATAGCAAAGCTTGACAATGTCGACCAAATTGAAAGACAGCGTGGCCTTCATTGTGGACCCAATGCCAACCGTGTGGATCAGCTGAAACCTGACTTCACAGCAGTGCGTTCATCGACAAGTGGTTGCAAGATCCAGTCATGTGACTCCATCCTAGCCGAGTTGAAAGATGATTCCTTTAAAGACTTGCCAGCCTCACAACTTGAGTTTCAAGTGGAGGTTCTTGAAAAACAGAAAAGGGGCATTTGTTTAGAAGGGGACAGAACTTCGACACCTTTAAGAATCATCACAAAGAGGGCCGTGGAGGAGGACTCCGAATGGGTCAGTAAAGACAAAACTGCTAAACAAACTGTCAATGTACCTAAAACAAGAAGGAGCATGAGAGATGACCTGAAGAGAGCTATGCTGTGTAATGCAGCATCCTCATCCAGTGTTTCACGTACTGTTGTGATGAAAGAGGCTGTGGTTACAGAGGAGATCAGCTTTGCCATGCAGGCCATGGAAAGCATATCTTCAGAGATAACTGACCTGGGGCCATTCTTTGGTCTACCTACCAAAGTAAAGGACCTCGTATTTAAACTGAAAGGACTCAAAGACTTATATGGTGATTTTCTTTGTATTGTTATTATTATAAAAAAATATATTATATAACATTTTTTAAATTCACTTGAATTCACACCATCAGCAGGTCTCGAACATTTGACCCATGTCCCTTTTGTAGCCACATACACAAGATGATGATGATAATAATAATATGGCAAATACCAATACCATCAACGTTGTTTACACATGCCAATAAACATACATCTCAAATGAATATTGCAGCCCCTTGTTGTGGGTTGTTACCACCACTTGAACTACAATTGTAGAGAACTTTGCATACACATGCTGACATAATTTGTTTTAACACATTGCAGATTGGCAGAAGACATGTCTAAACTTAGACTGTGTTAATGCGAGGAAGAACTTGATCTTCTCGCTTCCCACCAGTGGAGGAAAGACACTTGTTGCTGAGATCCTAATCCTCAGAGAACTGCTTTGCAGGAAGAAGGATGCTCTATTTATCCTGCCATATATATCACTGGTACAAGAAAAGGTACTGTGTACAAATGATGAGCCACATTTAAAGGTACACTCCTAGGACACAGCTCATTGTGTTTTAGAAAGGCGTGCGTACGCAGTAAAGTGCTGGTGGAAGACGGTGAGTACAGCATGTGTGAGCCTATGAGCGTTGTAGTTGGAGGAGTAGAGCGAGCCGTTCACCACCAATGTGGTCTGAATTTCAAACCAAAACAACAATGTTTCTGAAATACTTTAATCAACCACAAAGGCAATTCTGTACACAAATCACGGAGTGGCCCTTTAAACGTAACTACACAGAGCATTCTTACCAATGAATGTGTTCAAAGTAAAGTACAATTGTCCTGTTCACAGGTGCGTGGCCTAGCAAGCTTTGGTCTGGAGCTGGACTTCATGGTGGAGGAGTATGCTGGAAGCAAGGGCAGGTTTCCTCCAGTGAAGAGGAGGAATAGCCACTCGCTGTACATTGCTACAATAGAGAAAGCCCATAGCCTGGTCAATTCTCTGATAGAGAACGGCAGGCTAGATAACATAGGGCTGGTGGTCGTTGATGAGGTAAACACTTATGAGACGTTAGTTAACATTAAGGTATTTTACGTTAGTTAACATTAAGATACTTTTATTAACATGGTTTTTCTTGCGTAATAGCTCCACATGCTTGGTGATGGGAGCAGAGGGGCCATCATGGAGATCACACTGGCCAAAGTTCTACATATGAACAGTAAGACTGCAACTCATTCTATCAGTCTTGTAGCTGAAACCGTAAAATGTTTCTTTGAAGGTATACAGTCCTGTAAAGCAAGGCTAATACTGTATGAAACTGTTCTTTCAGAGGCTACTCAGATCATTGGAATGAGTGCTACGCTAGGTAACATCAAGGATCTGCAGACGTTCCTGAAGGCTGAAAATTACACCAACGATTTCAGGCCTGTATGTTATTCCTAACTCACAAATGTGTGTAAAGGTGTTGTCTGAAGCACACCATTGGTCACTTATGTTCTTCAATCTCTTGTCCTGTGGTTCTTGTCTGGTGTTTCTTAGCCTGGGCTAGGGTGGGAAATCACCATGGCCAAATACTAGTACCTGCCACTTTGGCAGGTAACTAAACCATTGATCTTTTATGTTGTATTCCTGCTCATCTGCTCAAGTCTGACAGTAGTCAGTCTAGCTGTTTACTGCTCTGCACAGGTCCAGCTGAAGGAATATGTCAAACTGAAGGACAGTATCTATGAAGTAGACCCCAGAGAGGAAGAGTGCTTTAGGCTCTCGCGTCCTCTCAATTACAAGGTAACTGTGGCATCCAGTGTACTATAGAAGCATTCGGTTCACTGTGGATAGCCTCTGTCGATAGTCCCACTTTGATAAAAGTGCAGTCAAATGTGACATTACCTGTAGACATAATAGCCAGATGCGTAGCTTGCATTTAATTGTGTTCTGTCTGCCAGTACTCTAGTACAATGCAAAAGGTGGACCCAGACCACATCATCGCCCTGGTAACAGAAGTCATCCCCACTCATTCTTGCCTGATCTTCTGTCCGACCCAGAAAAACTGTGAGAATGTTGCAGGAATGATTTGCAAATATCTGAAAGAGTAAGGGGACCAGCTTATCCCACCCCCTTATTTAAATGTGGCTCATATGTACAGCATCCAAACATCATGTCACTGTTGCCAGGGAGTTCCTCCTGCACAAGCAGGAGGAGAAGGCCCTTTTGCTCAGGGAGCTGAAGAGCAGCGGCAACGGCTCTGTGTGTCCGGTGCTGCGGAAGGTGGTTCCATATGGGCTGGCCTACCACCACGGTGGGCTGACCAGCGAAGAGAGGAAGCTGGTGGAGGAGGCTTACTCCCACGGCGTTCTCTGCCTCATCACGTGCACCTCCACCCTGGCCGCGGGGGTCAACCTGCCAGCCCGCAGGTCAGGCAACGCACGGGAATGAATGTGTTCCCGCATTGCGCCGCTGTGTCCCTGTCGCTCACGGCCCTGCTCTCTCCCACACACACCCAGAGTGATTCTGCGCTCGCCGTACGTGGCCAGAGAGTTCTTGAAGAGGAGCCAGTACAAGCAGATGGTGGGACGAGCCGGCCGCGCCGGAATAGACAGTATGGGGGAGAGCATCCTTATTCTTCAGGACCAGGACAGGACAATGGTAATGATCGTGGATGATGAGTGCATGGGTATCTGAACACTGACGTAATGAGAAATCCTGCTTTAACACATGTATTCGTAACTTCCAGGCACACGCAGTTTAACCGCCACATTTGACTGCTTCACATCTAGCGTTGTTAAATTTGGCTTGTGTCTTCCAGGCAAAAAATCTTGTCTCTGCTCCAATGGAGACCTGTTACAGTAACCTGATGCACGACAATGGAAAGGGTGTCCTGAATCTCATCTTATCCCTCGTCGGATTAAATGTAAACACCTCTTCTATTGTCTCTCTAGGAGACATTTTGTTGTTGCACTGCATATTTGCATATGGAATGCATGCAAATGCGGTGAAGGTGATGTAAAGGGCTATTTATGTTGTCCTCTCTCAGGTGGCCAACTCACCAGAGCAGGTGCGGCGCTTCCTGTCTGGAACCCTTCTGTGTGTCCAAGAGAAGCAGCTGTGTGCAGAGAGGAGTCTGAGGCAGACCGTTGAAGAGTGCCTGGAGCTGCTCACGCACAAGGGACTCATCTCCGCATCCACCGACGGGCACTCTGAAATCCTCACTATCACCAGGCTGGGGAGGGCAACCTATAAAGGTAACTAAACCCCATGTAATCTGCTCATTAGCCATTCATTACATTACTAGATGTCATAGGAATGTGAGTCTCTTTTCTCCCTCAGACAAAGGTCTGCATTGACTGACTGTAAATGGCTGTTACTAGAAAGATGTGAAAGATGTGTGATTAATTTGTGCATCTGTCCAGAGACTATGTTAGCTTGGTGTCCAATAGACTGCTACATACAGCTGTTTTCTTGCCAGACAATGTGTCTGACGCTTACACCAAAAATGGGACAGAATATGTATTAATGCAATAAACATTCAGTAATCAAGTGTCACACACATGCCTAGTGTAGACATACATTCCATCAATGTGTCCTATCAGTTATGAGTTTGTATAGCAATTTCCTCCATCACATACAGTAGTAATAATAATAAAAGTGTTATTATCATATCAGGGACATTAAATTGTCTTATATTCACATTTACATGGTGCAAATACCCTGTAGGGGACATTGTGGCTATTAGTGGTTTGCATAGTGTTTTACTCATAGCACTATATAGGTCTAACTGCAGTGTTAACTGTCTGTCTGTCTAGGCTCAGTGGACCTGACCCACTGTGAGGAGCTGTATAAAGACCTTTCGAAAGGCCTGGAAGGCCTGCTGCTCAACAGCTACCTCCACCTAGTCTATCTGGTAACACCCTATGACATGGTCTCCCAGTGCAAGCCTGACTGGATGGTGTATTTCACACAGGTACTTTAATATGTACACTAGTCTACCCTCTAATGCTTTATTTTGTTTTTCACTTTCTTTAGCCAACCTCATATATTTCTTCTCTTATGTCACAAAACAAAATAACCCACAACATATTTAGAAGACAATTCCATTGTAATGGAAACGGAGTGACACTTTTTCTGTTTTCATTTGTGGTTTTGCAGTTCACCAAGCTGTCTGTTGCAGAGCAGAAGATGTCCTATGTGGTCGGAGTTCCAGAAAGTTTTGTTGCCAGAAAGGCTGCGGGCCAGACAGTAAAAAAGGTATACAAATGTTTTTAATTCAAAAATATCCTACAATGTTATGATATAAAAGCTTCTTTAGCTAAATATGCTAAATGAACATTTTTTTTTACTTGAACTATAAGACTATTAGATGCACACTTTATAGCATTTAAAAACATTTGATTTATAGTACATTTATATTAAGCGATTGTACACTAGTACCCTTTATGTCAAATTCACCAAATATCTCCTCTCAGTCCACAAGCTTACTGTTTTGTGCGTGCTGAAAAATGATCTGGTGTTTCTACACAGCCCTGTCTCTGTAAATAGGAACACATCAACACAAACAAAGTGGCGAACATCGCTCACAACAACAATAGCCTAGCCTTCGCAATGTATTTTCAATGTGTGGGGCATAGCTTCTGAGGGAGCACCCTATGGTATCGAAGGGAGATGTTGTTTTAATTAGAGTTTGAAGTTAGCATGTGAAAATGACTTATTATATATAATTACTTATTATACCTTTTAAATGTAAAATTACAAACAGATAGGCAGGGATTAGATACATCAGTACACGTTTGTATTTGTATTGTATTGTTTTTCCAGTAAGCGCTCTTGCATTGCCTCTCCAGAATGTGAACATGGCTGTTGTGAGTCGTCTGTACCTGGCACTGGTGCTCTTCACCTTGCTGAAGGAGACCAATGTGTGGAGCGTGTCTGAGAGGTTTCACCTCAGTCGGGGCTTCATCCAGGCACTGCTCAGCTCCTCTTCAGCCTTCTGCTCTTGTGTGCTCCACTTCACAGAGGTCAGGCGTCCCTCCCCACAGTGTGGTTGTTTTCTCCTCTAACACATGGGCCTTGTGTTAACGGTCTTCTTTCTCCGTGTGCAGGAATTTGAGGAGTTTTGGCCGTTTAAAGCTCTTCTGGCCGAGCTGACCCGCAGACTGAGTTACTGTGTAAAGGCTGAGCTCATACCTCTCATGGAGGTGCCTGGAGTCATGGAGGTGAAATACGCACGCACGCACACACAAAAAAAAAGTGATTTGTTCTCATACACTGACGAGTAGTATTTGTTATCACTCTAGTCTCGGGCGAAGCAGCTCTACAATGCTGGCTATAAAACACTGGCTCACCTTGCCAATGCAGACCCTAATGTTTTAGACAAGGTTGTCGACAACCTCTACAGGAAACAAGCCAACCAAATGGTGGCCTCAGCAAAGGTAAATACATGATCTTTCCGTCTTTCAAGGGACACTTCTGTACAGACTCAGGTTGTTTTGGTTTGAAACTCAGAACATGAGCCTCATTCTATGCTGTGTAGCCCACATAGCGTCCAGCCTCCTCTATCCCACCTCCTACAGGTGTCTTCAGTTGTGTTGGCCCACCATAGAAGGAGAGGCCGGGCGTTCTATAACAAGCGAGGAGCACACCTGTGAATCCGGCAATTTAATTGGCCAATATACAGTTTTTTCCTTAACTTCTTAATTGCTTTCTTTGTGGAACGGCTACAGTGGCATCTGCTGTATTAGATTATGTGCTCTGCATTTCAGATGCTGCTCAATGAGAAGGCTGCTGCTCTACAGGAAGAAGTAGATGACTTGTTAATGATGCCGTTGGACCTCCCGTCAACAACGAAACAATGAAGCCCTCAAAGCTTATTTATTGATTTTTGTGTTGTTTATTTGTTGTTTTTGTCACAGAAATTTTATATTTTAATAAATTGTCCATAAACGTTGATGTCCTTGTTAGTTTTGTTACTGTGGAGGTGAACAGCTGCTCAGAAGAACACTACCCAACCAGGGTGGGGGATGGACACATTTACAGTACACGACTTGATGATAGAGGTTTACAAGCATTCTGTTTAGTCATATTTGTGAAATAAGGCATGTATGTATGTATGCATGTACAACATACTGTATAACCTACTACTGTATAGAAACAGAAACTACAGTGATTGACTTTCATAGTAGGCTAATAACAGAATATTCATAGTAGGCCAATAACAGAATATTTTTTATTAAATTAACAATGATAAAAAGATTACCTCAACTCCACAGACTGAAACCATTATTGGTTATGGCTAAACTAATTAGATTTTAGTTTAGTGGGTTAGGGTTTAGTGTTTTCCTTATCATACCGGTACTCGTGTCGGGACAGTGATAACCAATCAGGAAAGCAGTTTTAAGGCCACACCTGCCGGATGGTTATGTTCTGGGAAGTCAGTAGCAGCTTACAAACAAGCACGTACAGTACTATCATGAAATCAGCCTTAATATTGATTTTTGGACTGTTGCAGTATTATGGACTTAACAGCGAACCCATTAAAAATGAAAGAGACCACGAACCATATTTTGAGGTAAATCTGAAAATGGACCTTTCACGTGTGCTGCGGAAAGTGGACAAGCGCTATTTATCTGTGGCGTTAGATGCCAGTCTGGCATCCGAGGAGAAGTTTATGTCCATCCTGGGGTACGTCTTGTCGCTGTCCATCACTTTTTCTATTCGAATTAGTGCAATTTATGATTTCTTAGGTCGTGCATTTGGACTGCTCAGTCTTCCCTCTACATAGGCGTATTGACTATTATTTTATTATTTTAGCTCAACAAAATCACGCGTAAAAAGCCTAAAATGTATTTAAATGACAGGTTTCCAAAGCTAAGGACACTGACAAAAGCATTAAACCCAGCTTTTTTGAGGTTTGGGGGCACCAGACAAGATTTCATGCTCTTTAACCCTAAGAGGACACATATGCATGAATATCCTCATGAGAAGTATTTTTTCAGTACAGGTAAAGTAAATCTTTATCATGGTGGTTATTTGAGCGTCCCTATGCAAAGGCAATGTGTAATTATTTGCTTTACATAATAATTGTAAATGCTTGATGAACTGCTTTATTAGAAAATGCTTGTAAGAAACTGGAGTTGCCTTCGTTACTTGAGGAGAGGCTAAAGAAAGAATGGGCACAACAAGAGATGGTCTTGGCATGGGAAGATCTTCAGAGGAAGTACAAAATATTTAAGTTTACAGGTATGACTAGGAAAACATATTTGTTCTTATGATTGAGTAATTTTTACTCACAAAATGATGTCCCTGTAATTATTGTCAAGTCAGGACAAGGTCTTGTACTAATTGTAAAAAAAAGATATATCTATATTAATAAACCATAATAAAGGCTACTGTCAACTGCACTATATTTATTTCACCACAAAACATACAGGAGCTTAAATCAAACACTACATTACAGAAACACAGATACACTAGTGGGGAATTTCTCATTAAGTCAAGTGTTAGCGAGACCCCATCTTTAGTCGATGGTTACATTTTTCTGACTGTATCGTAATGACATGCTCTTCCTTCTTTGCAGAGTACACTGTAGATGTACTGTACTCCTTTGCCAACTGCTCAGGGCTGGATCTAATCTTTGGTCTGAATGCTCTGCTCAGGACAGCTGCTAATGCATGGAACAGCAGCAATGCCAGGTCTCTGTTGCAGTATTGTGAATCCAAACAATACAGGATGTCCTGGGAGCTGGGCAATGGTAGACGTCAATACTACACATATCATTACACTGAATCTGTGCATATATCTTAGTTCTTGTTAACATACAATCTTGATAGATAAAATATATAATTGAACAAATGACTTCCCCTTCTTGCATGATAAAATGACAAGGGCATAGTTCCACTTCCCAAATGTATAGTATCAGTTGTTTATTACAGTAAATAATTTGTCTGTATAAACTAGTACGGCATAGGTATGCGATTGTAAGATAATACTTTTGCAAATATCTACTAACTAGCTGTTCATTCTGTGTCTGGCTGAGAAGTCATCTGGTGTTCCTACACAGCCCTGGCTCTGTAAATAGGAACACAAACAAAGTGGTGCAGACCGCACCACACCACACTATTATCCCAGCCTTTAGTAAGGGAGCACCCTTATGACATTAAAGGGAGAGGTGTTCAGATATCCACAATCTTCTCCAGCATTGCTGACCACCTTGAATTTATGATGATTAAGATATGGACAGTCTTATGCACAACAGGAAAACAGGATACATATAATGTGGTTATAAGGTAGAAGTTGCTGTTGTCATGTTTTATCAGAACCCAATAGCTATGAGAAGAAAGCAGGCATTCGCGTCAATGGGAATCAGCTAGGCAAAGATTTCACCCATCTCAGGAAGATGTTAAGACAGTCCATGTTTTACAACAACAGTGGACTGTATGGCCCTGATGTCAGCCAGCCACGGATCCACAGAAAAGAGCTTTTAGATGGGTGAGAGTTTATTTTCATATTAGCAATATACACTCACCTAAAGGATTATTAGGAACACCATACTAATACTGTGTTTGACCCCCTTTCGCCTTCAGAACTG
>JAODUE010083331.1:0-14529 GCA_027564755.1 Amblyopsis hoosieri
TCACTGTTGGCCTTGGACATGGCTCGTTGTAGCTCAGCCTTGGCCTCCTGCTCCTCCTCATACTGCTCTCTGAGGAGGTCACAGTCGTGACGAGACGACTGCACAGAATGGGCCAGGGCATTCTTGGCCTTTGAATGACAGACACACAATTAGCTAAGACGGAATACATACAACCAGTTCATCAGGTTTTAATGAACCAGGTGAAACTACCTACACAACACTGCAATATTAATATAGTGTTGATCACATACCTTAACTTCTTCTTCAATGTGCCTCTTCAGCTCCTCAATCTGCTGTGTGTAGGCCTGCTTACCCCTTGTCAGCTGAGAAACAACAGCTTCTTTCTCTTCCAGCTGATGCCCAATTTCACCTTTAACAAAATTAATGTGTTCATATTCATAAAAGATTCACCTTTCATTCCAGACATATCAGTTACAATAACTAGAATTCCTAACAGATCTTAAAAAGTAGAAGGGGAAATGATAAATAGATATTTATTCACCATTTTCAGTTTGCAGTCTTGCCCTTTGCACCCCAATGTCATTCAGTTGTCTGACATGTTCATCATTTTTGGACTTGAGTTCGCTTAATTGATCCTCAAGAGTACGACACAGTTTCTCAAGATTACCCTGAGATGAAGAAAATATATTGTTAATCATAAAACAAAGTAAGTAAACTTATTCTAACGCTACAGTACAAAGAGTAACACTGCACCCATGTTTGAGCTCTACTGTACTTACAATTTTGCAATATTTATTTAAAGATTGTGTAAAGCAGGCATACATTTGTGTTTTGAGTTTGTCACACCACAGAAAACGGTAATATTAACCACCCAGCCAAATTAGAATTAATAAAAAAGTCGGCAAGTATATAAAATTTTGTTACCAAAATGGGAAAATATAACCATAATTATCTTTTCTCAAGCGCTGGGGGTGTGTCAGCAGAAGGCCCTGTAACCACACCCATTGCGTGTTCTACGGTAAACTCCATACCGCGGTGTTGTGCCAAAAAGGTATCCTCAGCCGAACATCGATTGGAAAATGTAGACGTGCATTTTATGAGTTGTGTTTTCACTTTAAGTAGATGTCTACTGGTAAAAAGGATTAGATTGGTTATAATATAGGGCTGTGTGTGCTCTCATGGGCAGAATCAGTTTTTTACAAACCACTTTTTAGCAGATCACTTTTTGGCATGACGCTGCCAATACCGTGATTTGCTGTTCTTGTCAAATTAAACTAGCCTACAAACTCGTTGGATTGAATTTTTTCGTTTAGATAAGTGGTTTATATTTTCTTTTGGAAAGAGGATTGGACTATATAAAGAAAGTTGGATTATTTGGATGCTGATTTGAACACGAGAATGCCAACTGGATCTGGCAGCCGGGTGTTAGCAGGTAGGCTAGGCTACTAAACCAGTAGCTTTCAAATAATGCACATTCACTCTGAACCACATTGTGTGCTTATTTCTGCAATGAAGGCATAGCTATCAGACTGTAGCCTGTTAAAGGACAGTAGG
Organism: Amblyopsis hoosieri; assembly: GCA_027564755.1. Taxonomy (NCBI): domain Eukaryota; kingdom Metazoa; phylum Chordata; class Actinopteri; order Percopsiformes; family Amblyopsidae; genus Amblyopsis; species Amblyopsis hoosieri. Next base: position 1,516 of record JAODUE010083331.1, read on the forward strand.
TGATTTAGCTATGGAATTGTAGGCTGGTTGAAGAACAGTAAATTTAGTAAGCTAATAACTTGCATTGGAGCAGGATAAATACACTTTTATATCTTTGCAGTGTTATGGGGAGGGGTAAGCAAATTGGTGAACCATCTACGTATCTAGCCCCTCGTTTCTGGCCCTCCCAAAAAATCCTGAACATAGAAATTATGAAATACAGTTTAACGATCTAACGCTACAATACAATACTACATAGTTGACCTTTTTTTTACATGTTTAAAGGAATGGATTTTTAACAAGTATTTCCAAGTAAATTTCCATTTGCTTTACACAATCTTTAAATTAAATAATCGTTGTGTTTAGGGATGGGGATGGTAAAATATTATTTTTGTACACATACAGTACTCATCCAATACACTCGTGCACTACTCATTTCAACCATTCCTGGGAGTACTAGGCCACTTTTTCTGGGTGAATACCAGCAAATCTTGACACCAAATAGTACACAAAGTACACATACTGTATATACTGTAGTACACAATACCTAAAAATATAACTAATTTGACAATTAAAGCATATATAATTTTAAGGGACAGTCAGTTTGAGTGATTTATTTTGAAATAAATTAGTAATTTACCTTTGATTTGGCTACAGCCTCCATGTTGCTTGAGAGGTCATCAATCTCCATCTTGTATTCGCTCTTCTCCTTCTCCAGCTTCTGCTTGACACGCTGCAGGTTGTCAATCTGCTCTCCCAGCTCTGCAACACTGTCGGCCTGCTTCTTGCGCAGAGCGGCAGCAGTGGCTTCATGCTGCAGGGTGGACTCCTCAAGGTCACGACGCAGCTTCTGGAACTCAGCCTCACGCTTCTTGTTCATCTCAATCTGAACTGCAGTGGCTCCACCAGCCTCCTCAAGCCTCTCACTGATCTCCTCAAGTTCCCTGGAGAGATCAGACCTCTGCTTCTCCACCTTGGCTCGAGCAGCACGCTCAGCCTCAATCTCCTCCTCTAGCTCTTCAATACGAGCCTGAGAATGAGGATTTTCAAATTTTAAACGGAATACTCGACTGCTTCTTTATAGTCTAACTGGTTTGTAGATTATACCTGAAGTTCCTTGATCTTTTTCTGGAATTGAGCTCCAAGGGACTGCTCATCTTCAATCTTACTTAAAAGCTGACTTGTCTCAAAGTCCTTCCTATAAGGGGTGAATTGTATGCATCTCGTTGAGTTTGGAATCTTAGATTTGCATCAATATCTTGAAATGGTATTGTTAGTCTCTTACTTTTTGAATTTCTCTTCAGCCTGCAGCTTGTCATTCTCTAGATCCATTAAGGATTCCTGGGCCAGTTTCAGGTCTCCCTCAAGCTTTCTCTTGGCTCGCTCAAGGTCCATACGGAGCTTCTTCTCTTGCTCAAGGGAACCTTCAAGCTGACAAAAATAGACACACATTATAATTAAAATGGACATGGTTTGTTTATCATCTGAAAAAGCATTTGCTTTTAAAACGTTTATTCTCACATCATCCACTTGCTGTTCCAGTTTAGTCTTGGCCTTGGTCAGAGTGTTGGCTTTGTCTTCCTCTGCCTGCAGATCATCTAGTGTCTGCTGGTGGGCCTCTTGGAGGGCTTTCTTCTCTTTAGTTAGCTTGGCGATGGTCTCATCTTGAGAGGCCATTTCCTCAGTAAGGTTTTTAACCTGTTGAATGTTAGTTTCAGATTAAAACAGGTTTCAGTTTGAATTTAAGATATACACACCAAGATAGATCTTGTGACCTTGTTCTCAGTGGCATGTTTTTCCTTTTCCACTTTGGCCAAGGTGAGCTCCAAGTCATCAATGTCCTTCTTCAGCTCAGAGCATTCATCCTCTAGCTTCCTCTTCTTGGAAGTCAGCTCAGCATTGATTTCCTCTTCATCCTCCAGTCTCTCAGACGTCTCTTTGAGTTTCGCTTCAAGCTGGATCTTACTTTTTATGAGCCCCTCACACCTTTCCTCTGCATCTGACAGGTTTTCACCTTCCTATAATTTAATTAGGGAGGTTTATTCTCATTGTTAAAGTGTACATAACGTAGAAGCAAAAACAAATATTCTGTTTACTTTACTTACAGACTTCACTTGTAACAGGAGGTCATTCTTTTCCTGTAACAGAGAAACCATCTTTTCTTCAAGCTCTTTTTTCTTGGCCAGAGCTTTTGCAAGATTTTCTTTTGTTTTCTCAAAGTCCTCCTTCATTTGTGCCATCTCCTTCTCAGTCTCAGCATTCTTTAGAAGAGGCTTAATTTTAAAATACAGCTTCATCCATGGCCAGGTTTTGACATTCATGAATGAGCGGATGTTTTACTGAATGGAGTAAATGGCTTCCCTGGTATTAAACGAGAAGACACATGTTTTAAATTAATATAAAAGGGAAATACATTTTGTAGCGGAAAATAGATCCATGCTTACACAGTTTAACCATCAACAACATTTACCTCATTTCCATCATCTTGACAAACTCTTTCCTCATTACATATCCCCTGCAAAGAGCCTGAGTCATGGTCACCAGCTCAGCCAGTTTCTCATCTCTCATCTCTTCTAGGGTACCCAGTAGCCCAGCTTTAAAGAACACCTGAGATTAAAATGATTTAGATTGTTAATATAATTAATGATTAAACTAGAAAATAATGTCTACCTGTTAATGACTAAAAATATTACTGTCATCAGATTAAAAAAAAAACTTTTGAATAGAAATAATATTATAATATATAGTGCATAATAAGTAATATTATACAGTGCATTTCTAAGTGGATTCAGCAGAGCATGTAGGGGTTTGATATCTTGCTCAATGATTACAGGACATTTTGGCTGGGAGTCCAACACCCAGACCTCTACAATATCCTACCATCTATACAAATATCTGATGGCTTTCTGAAAAACTTTGATATACTTCCCACAATACCTTGGTATGTCCAAACTTATACTGACTGTGATCCACATCTATTGATCCCAGCAGTTTCTCTGAGGCCTTCTTGTTGTCAATGAACTGTCCCTCGGGGATGACACTAGCATTCAATACCTTGTATCTAAAATATAATCACAATATGTATGCATGTTTAAATATATGTCATATCTATAACTAAAAATACATTTTATATAATATAATTGTATACAACATTAATATGTCATTCTAAATTTAAAATATCCACTACCTTTGCTTGAAGTCACCGTAGAGGATTCTGCTGGGAAAACACTTTCTGCAGATTCTGATGCCTTCTAGCACACCATTACACCTAAGCTGGTGGATGACCAGGAAGTTCTCCATAAGACCTTGAAGTCAAGTATTAAAAACAAAACAAATTATAATCACATACTATTAATAGTCAGTAATAAAACAATATGTCACCTTGCTCTTTGTTCAACACTATCTGAACAAAGATATCTTGCCTGGCGTCTTTGATTTGAGTACAGCTGGGATGCATACATGCATAGAAAGGTTTGCAGTTTGACAGATAACAGTCAAACTGAAACTGAATTTCAGACTACACAAGCCATAAATGTTCCTTAATATGTAATGTTTACCTTCAGCCGCAGCATGAGATACATAGAGAAGCACGAGAAGTTTGACTGACGACTTCTGGTAGAGCTGAACAACTGAGTCATTCAGAGGGTCCTTGTTCTTGTCCAGCCAGCCATTGATGTTGTAGTCCACAGTGCCAGCATAGTGTACCAAAGAAAAGTGGGCCTCAGCCTTGCCCTTAGCAGGCTTCGGTTTCTCAAAATCCTTGGTTTTACCAAGATGCTGGTCATGTAGCTTGTTCTTAAAGGTAGTGTCTGAGGCTTTGGGGAACATACACTCCTCTTCAAGGATGGAGAAGATGCCCATTGGATATTGGAGTGAAAATAAGTATTTATAAAAAAGACATGATTTGTTTCTAACAATAATACAATACATTACACATAACACACCTTCTCAATAAGCTCAATGCAGGCAGCCAAGTCCATGCCGAAGTCAATGAACTCCCATTCAATTCCCTCTTTCTTGTACTCCTCTTGCTCCAGGACAAACATGTGGTGGTTGAAGAACTGTTGCAGTTTCTCATTGGTGAAGTTGATGCACAGCTGCTCCAAGCTGTTGAACTGATTGAACGAAACTCAGTGATTAAGAATTTATTTTACGAATATCAAAAATGTATTGGTATACTTACATCAAAAATTTAAAATCCAGCAATGTCCAGTACACCAATGAAGAATTGCCTTGGCTGCTTTGTATCCAACATCTCATTGATACGGACCACCATCCACAAGAACATCTTCTCATAGACAGACTTGCAGAGAGCCATTACAGAATTGTTGACCTGATAGTAAAATGTTTACATGTAGTTATGTAATCACGGATTTATGAGGTTTGCTTTCATTTAGTTAATTTTCTTACTGTCTGCACACGTTATTATTAAAACCTGAGTTACTTAGGAACTGTAAGACAATTTACTGTATTTTTGGGGAGACTTTTACCTGTGGGACAGTCTGACCCTTTGTGACAAACTCATTTCCGACCTTCACCCTTGGGTAGCACAATGCCTTGAGCAAATCAGCAGAGTTCAGGCCCATAAGGTATTATATTTTATCTGCAACTGCAAAGATCAAAGAAACCATATTGATGTGAACCTTTTCTTCACAGTATTCCTTTTGGTTATTCCAAAACAACCGCTGATACACCAAGGACAATACAGCAAGAAGTATCAAACCCTGTGCCATCAGGCTCAGCCTGCTCTTCTCTCTGCTTCTGCTTGAATTTCATGTTCCCATGATGCATCACTGCCCCAGTCAGCTTGTAGATCGATGCCTTCTCCTCTGAAGTAAAGCCCAGGATGTCAATGGCCGTCTGTGGGTATAAAACACTTGTTTGATATTGTTTATACTATTATATTATTTTGTATTTCACGTTAACGCATTCATGAATTAACATTTGTGAATAAAATAAATATTTTGATAAATATAAATATCTTGCTTTTATATAATATTTATATAAATATAAATATAAATATCTTGCTCACTGGCTCTGAATACCCTGAATAAAGACAGACCATGGGTCACAGGAGGGCTGGGTTGTTGCGCTCACATGAACAAAAACAGAGACGGAGTGGCGTGTAGAGAAATATGGCGAAAGGTACCGAACTCTTACACGGACATTTTCATTTAAAATTTCTTCCATGCAGCTGAGTTGATAGACCCAAAGTTAGGCTATTTGTATTCACTGTAAAATTGAATTTTCTTATCACCGGAGTATCACGTCTGAAGCTTATCTTAAATGCAATACACACCTTGATGCTAGCATATCACCCACTCAAACAAATAGTGGAGGGAGCATTGTTCGTATTACCTGTTATAAAATATTTTATAACTTGGAGAATTGTCCGGTTGTTGTGATTTTCATGTTCATCATTCCACTCAAATCAATACTACTGTATAATGAAACAGTCACAGCCACGCAATTTTTATGCCTTATGTAACGAAGACTATAAATAGCATCTATGGGGGAACGTAAAAATATAAATTTCTTTGTTAGATTTGTGATAAGCAAACAGCATATTTGGAATTCATTTTATAAAAGCCTATAATGTAAAGTCTATGTAACAGCGCCTTTGAATTGTGACTATAGCATATAAATTAGGACGTATTTGTCAGAGCCATGGAAATAACAGAGTTACGCCAACGAAAGTTCTAAATCATTGGTCCCCAATCCTGGTCCTAGAGGGCCGCTGTCCTGCATGTTTTATATGTCTCCCTGCTCCAACACAGCTGATTCAAATGAATAGCTCGTTATCAGGACCCATTCATTTGAATCAGGTGTGTTGGAGCAGGGATATATCTAAAACATGCAGGACAGCGGCCCTCCAGGACCAGGATTGGTCACATGGTTCATGGCGAGGCAAAACCTATGGAAAAATAGTTCCAGGAAGTGCTTGGTTGGCAATTTGAATATATCTATACAGATATATAACTTCATTTTTTGGTAATTAGTAGTCAATAAATGCACCGATTTACATTTAAAATATAATTTATAGTATACTTTTAGTTCTTGGATAAATTCCGGGAACTATTTTGTGGCTCTGTTGCTGTGAAAAACAGTCCATTGGAGTGAATGGAGATGATGCAACTCTCTTTACATGGCTCTGGTATTTGTTCATTTATGACCTTCCCCCATGCAGAAAGGGCACAAATTATTGCATAACATTTTACCAAAATGTAGGAAATTAAGTGTTAGACTCTCAAAGTTTTCTGGGGGAGCAGACCCCCATTAACCTGGCTTGCCAGATGAAATGTTGTCACAACTTCACGGCGAAATGAAATTGAAACTCGCGAGACCAGGATGGATAGACCCCCATACCCCTGCTAATATACTGTATGTGTGGCAGTGGCATATAGCTTTGGTTTAAAAATTTGATTTGATTACATTAATATTTATTTTGAGATTTACATGAAATATTTTAACTGCTACTGTGTAAAGGGAATACTGCTGTTAAAAAGCATATTATTTTGTCTGCAAACCAACTTTACAATAAAAGTGTGCAATACACGTTTGCGCAAAACAATGTGATTATTCACGATTAATCACAGAAAATCATGCGATTAATCACGATTAAAATTTTTAATCGTTGCCCAGCACTAATTTGGACATTTTCTCACATCAGTGGCGATGAGATCTTCCACATCATTGATACTCTTGACAGTGATTTCGCCCTGACTGATCATGTGATAGTCATATGGGTTGGTGGTGATCAAGAGAGCCTCTGAAAGAAAAGAAAATTACTAAATGTTCATATCTTCTTATATCAAGCTTTTGAAAGTGTAACAAAATCCATACCCAGGAGTTCAGGCTTGTGTCCTGTACCACAACCACTGAATCGTATACTGGGAGCCACTTGTAGGGGTTCACAGTAACGCAGAACAGCCCAGAGTAGGTCTGTAATAATACAGTAGACAGCATTTTTACCCCTTTATATATGTGCTCCTATAGTCATGTTTAGTGTAACTTTTTTCCTTTTAACATCAGACTCACATAGATCATCCATGCAACGTAGCGCTCTTTGAGGTTATACAGCACAGCAGGCTCATTGAGGTGGGTCATCATGGCCATGTCCTCAATCTTGTCAAACTTGGGAGGATTCATGCGATGTATATCATCCTCTTTGACGGTGATGGTCTGTTATAGGTAGATAAGCACGTATATGTTATGTGCCAATGTACTGTATGTCTGTTCACTCAAGATTCTAAGGGACACTCCAGTTTGTCAATGGAGTTTCCCTTGTGGTTGTAACAAGTGTTACAACCACAATATCTGAGGGCCTGATGTGTCTACTGTATTTACTACTCTCATATAATTTAACAGAGAGGTTCCAACGGACAGCACTTCCCATTCGATTTTTTAGAAGGAGACTTTTTACCCTTTATGCAGACCAGAACGACCCGAGTTCCATGCAAGTCAATGGGCGGTACACGGACTTCACCATAATATTGCCCATTATTTCTCTCTGGGGCATTAATGGCTATTTTGAGGATATTACAGTAATTCCCAAGTACCTCCAATAATCTGTCAACGGTATTTCTGCATTGATCTGTTTGAGGTATATTGGCTTTGTTTCAGGCCATGCATGGTAGATTTAGCTGTCTGGTCGCTGCTTACGTAAGCCTCCACAGCAGAATGCCGTTGGTGACACGCCCACTTAAGAGACCAGAAGCGTTCCATTTTGACTTCCAATGAAATCATCACAATGCACCATCTATCATTATAAAATCTATGCACACTGTTCTCTATCCCTCTAAAAATCCACACATTGTGGACTGCTGTCTTTTAAACATAAACATAAGCTGGGGCTGACGTGGGGGGCACTATAACTCACTCTTCCATCTTTAAATACTAATAATCTTTTTTTTTTCACATTTTATAAAATAGCCTCAATGCATGGGACACTAGAAAAACAATGTACACGGTACACAAACAGTTCTCCCATTCACTGTGAAGAGATAAAACATTCCTGTGTACATTTTTACTGTTTTACTTCAATACAGTTTGACTAAAACCTTCAGTAAAAGCAGTAACATTAATCATTACTGTATTATTAATAATTTATCATTCAAATCTTATTCTAGTTCAATTTAATCCTGACATACTAACAACTTTTAAATGCTTTGCTACAACAGTATGATCTGAATGGCCACACATTGAATTCCATTTCACATTGCGCTGTAATTTCTCATCTTTCCACACAGAGTCTCGACAGTGGCTTTGCCACCATCTCTCTTGATGAGAGAGAGCCAAGTGAGATGAGTACATCTCACTTGGCTCTACCACGAAATAAGATGTTTTAGCATCAAATGGCGTGTTCTGGGCCTCAATCCTCTCCCTCTCTGGCTTCCGGAGGAAAACAGCCGCCGGGCCAAAACACTCCATCTCTGCATCTGTGCTCATTGTGGCACCTCACTGAAGCATGGTAAGATCAAATGAACTGTGAAACGTGTAGCATGTAACAGAACAAACAACCATGTCTTATGTCGTGTATATATATATATATATATATATATCGTACTGTATGATCAGTTAAATATAATGTATTATTTACGTTATTTTCTCAAGTGTATTATTGTTGTTTGATGCACACACATCTTCAAATATTTAAATCAAGAGAGAGAGAGGTGCGAGTTAAAAAAAGTATTCACATTTTACACCCTTAAAATGAAATTGTTTCCTTGTTGTTGCTTAAAGTTGTATTATAAATGACAATAGTAATTTACCTTCTTTCTTGCCACGGAAGAAAAGTGATGATAGATGTCTGACGTGTCTGTGGAAAGAAGAACAATTTAGTTTGATCTATTCATCCTCTTTCTATGTCTGTATAATCCATGTATTCTGTCTGGTAAGCTGTTGGCAACAAGTGGACATGCCCAACATTGTTCATTGAGCTTCTGTATTTCCCATGTTAATATTGTACAAGTTGTCACTCACCTGACTTGTTGGCTGGCGGTCCTTGGGAGCGGTCTGAGCAGCTTCTTATATAGAGACATAACTGTTCACTCAGCAGAAATTACATGCTCTATTTGGTCATGGAGCCAGGAATCATATAACATATATTGTTTACAGTATATTGTATAATGATTTGATTTATTATCTGACTACTGTATGAATTTGACAGTGCAAATATACAAACTAAAAGCATTATACATTTGGTGTTCTACACACCTTACAGTATAATTCATTATAATTAATGCTATGATTATTATTGTAATCACTTTCAGAGCTTTAGTTTATTGCAAATGGAAGGTACGGGTTCATGGCAAATGAAGCTTACTCCATATTATCACACGTGCATCACACAATGCATATTAAGTGTATTAAACATGAACATTTAGCATCACTGACTATTAATAAATCAAGTCACTTCTAAACTGTGTTTGAAGTTCAGACATTGTATTGGTCTTACATTTTCACCAAGCTCTGTAATGCATCTTGGCACAGTTGAAGATCCCAGTTTAGCTGTAGAGAAGCTCTCAGATGTCATTGCCATTCAATTGTAGAGGCCTTGCAAATCTTCCATGAAATAAATTAGCACAATTGGACATAACAGTTGCCAGTCTAAGATTTTGTGATTAAAACATATTTTATATACTGTATACTGTATAGTATTTTTATTTTAAATAATTATTTTAATTAATTCCCAAACTTAGTGAAGAGGAGTGGTTAAACAATTTTATAATGCTTCACTTTACCTTCAATATAAATATACTAGTCTACACAAAATAGAAAGTCTGTGTAGACTGATATATTGACAACAAATGTAACTAATGTAATGTTAACATTTAAAAAAAGTGATCATTGTTGAATTAGGACGGGTTATTCTAAACACAAAATGTATGACATGGAATATAAATGCCTAAATATAATGCCCGGAATATACATTTTGTGTCTATTTAGAAACACAATTCCATGCATTTTATAGTTTTGTATAGATATAATATGATCATAAGAAAACATAATACATAAATGTTAGCTTTGATGTATATTGGCTGGTCAACAATGGTCTTTAATAATGTATTGTAAAATAATACATTGTGTGATACTGCCACAATGGCTATATTGCAACATTTGCTAACGTTTATGGAATAAGTTAAATTCTGTTAACATTTTCTGTGATATGGTTATCAATTGAAATCTTCAAAATAGTGATAATTCATGTCAAACATACCTTACATTGTTGTGTGGTGTCTTAGAGAAGGTATCTTACTATTCTTGAAATGTCTGTCAGCAGCAGTGGTTGTATTCTAAAACACGCAGAAAAAGTAAGGACATTTGTGAACACTTGGGGGATATGCTTGGGCGTGCTGCTCGTGCCAGAGTGACCAACACAACCACTTTGGCTGACCTGCTACAAGTGCTGGTTGAAGAATGGGATGCCAACCCACAGCAGTTTGTGACCAGCATAAAGAGGAGGTGCCAGACAATATGTCTTGTTTCTTCAGACTTCAATCATCCAATCAAACAAATAACACCAAACAATAGTAAACATCAAAGGAAAGATGTTTGGCATTGTCAGATAAGGTTTAGCACATTTTTCATGGGTTCAACCCACATACTCGGCCCTGCAGTTCATCCCACAAATGCATCTTGCTTTCAAATGTGGCACCATTTAAAATTAAAAGGGAAATTATCAGGCTTTCCAATAGTAGAAGATGTATTGCCAAGAAGCATTGTTACAACAAATAAATCTACCATTTATTTGTTTGGAAAAAAGGATCTTAATATGATTTTACAGTGATAACATAAGGCATGATTTGTACATTTAGGGTGGATTATAACTATTAACATACATGCATTGTTTACAGCAATAACATTGTTTATAATTACTTAAAATATAAGAAAAGTCCAGAGATTGAAAAGAACGTAATTATGTGCACATGTAATCCTGAACAAGTTTTTGGGGGCAATATAATTGAAGAGTGTACCTTTTGTAAATAGCACTTCAGACACCTGAACCTGCCATAAACCACATACTCTAAGACAAATTCCTTGTAAAGCTCTTGTGAATTCTTGTAGTTTAAAACGCGTCCTTTTAGTATGATTTGGGCCCATTGTCATTCACAGAATCCCAAGTGAACAGGTGTTGCTGAGATTGATGTCTACTGATTTCAAACATGCTCTTGTGTTGTCTCGAGGGTGAGGATGTATTTATAAACCATCCTTTTAATGGTCTTGTTCTTGTCTGTGTCCTGACAGATGAACTGAAGACAAGGCCAACCATGGAGCATGACCTTCCTTCCTCTAAGTAAAGTTTTGTTTGTGCTAATAAAAGGTTCTATGATGTATAGTAGCAGGCATTCATTCTTTCATGAAAGGCGACACCCGACTGGAAAAGATAGACTGAAGCCATCAGGATTAAATACCAAGGACTTCACGCCCTATACAAAATAGGCAATATATTCAATAAAAATGTGATACTTGATATCTTATCCTCCTGCATGTTCCTTTTTGGAAGTAGTACAAATATGGCTGTCTCCTCAGCAATGCTCTTAGCTTAGCCATTTGTCACTCTGTCTCAATATTTATTGGGGAACTATTTTTTATATAAAACCATCCCTTCTATGGTACAGTATGCTTGTCATGGCTTACATTATTTGATTATATTTCTACAGAACGTAAGTATTGAACAGTGGTATGTACAAACTTGAATGTAATTAAGACAATATACACATGACAAATGTGTACATGCATTGACATTGCATGCATACTACTGTACAGTATATGTTGATACTAACTGTTGACTTTGTTTAACATTGTGTTAATCTGTTCTATTTTCAGCAAAGACCCCAACTTAATACCGCATGTTTCAAAGTACATACATGTACTGTAAAGTCAACAGAGCACTGTGTATCATTATCACCACTGGAAGATGAGCAGTTATGTCATTGCTACCTATAGTATAGGACTTATTAATAGTAGGTGGCATGAGTTATAGCCTTGGTATTTGGAATTGTAGAGCATTACAGTAGGGGATGTTAGCTATGATAGGGAAAGTGATAGCTGTGTGTTCTAAAACTTTTATTTTTGTATAACCTTTTCTTCTTCATTGGTAGGAAACGAGAAGGAGAGATCGTAAATGATTGGGAAATGACCACCAGCCGGATTCAAACCCCGGCCGGCCTCCCAAGTCACTAAGGTCCATATGGTCAAAGACCTACCGTTTGTGCCACAGATCCAACATTTTTTGCTTTTAATTGTTAATATTTTGTATATAACATAGTGAGAACTATAACATCTCAACATTTGTCCTGGAGATGAACTTCCAATTGTTCCAAGTGTTTGTTTCCATGTGTAACATGGGCTGGTAAAGCCCTTATGAGTGTGACTACATAATGATTATGTAAATAAGCTTGATTGCTTTGAATATACATATATAACTAAATTATGGGAAAAAAAAAACATTTCTTTTTTTTTTAAATAAGTTTTCAAATGTATGAGCCATGACCCCAGAAAAGAAGGGGTTTAACTATATGATGACCAGCTTCTTTTTTAAATAACTAGCATAGGCTAACTTATAGAAGGAAAAATACTGTATAAGTACTGTATATAAACCACCATTAACACAATTGAACATATATGTTGATATGTTATTAAAATAGATCAGGAATAGTTAAAAATGTATTATGGGATAAAAACTCAATTCTTGAAAGAAATATGGCATTTTCCTCATTCAAAATAAGTAAATAAAAACTTTATTTGTGACACACTAAAAGACAATTTGACAAAAATAAATCATATTATATGATTTTTGTTACCAATGTCTCATATAGACAGATGATGTTCACTCTTCAGCATCCTTCCCCTAAGTGAATACAAAACAGACAATAGTCAGTGGTTGCATATGGATTTCATGTTATTATGGCTTGATTGATTTCACCAGTAAATGTAAGCAACGCATACCCTGCCAATGTCACGGCTCCTGGCCCTCAGCTTGTTGACCTGGGACTCAGCGATGTCGGCCCGTTCCTGAGCTTCCTCCAGCTC
>JAODUE010083342.1:0-14529 GCA_027564755.1 Amblyopsis hoosieri
TTGCATTTTCATTTGAATTAAGTCCACTCTAAAGCGTGGAATTGTTTGACAATTAAAATGCTATTTGGGATTGCATTCTCATTTGAATTTAGTCCTCTATGGACTTCCATAGTTTAAGATACTGCTCGATATTCAGTCAAGTCATACTACTGTACCTACGGAAATGCACTTCTCTGTCTCTGCAGAATCTGTGGAGGATCAATTGTTGAAAATGCACTGTGTGAAAACAATAACGGTAATGTTTGAACCATCTCAACATTAAACAATATAGTCTCTAAATGTATAATCTGTATGTTTTTGTGTTTGCTTCTTAAGCAATCACAATTCAGAACATTGTTAACAGTGTAGTTACAAATATCACATTGTTATATACTTCAAAATACCTCAATTCCCCTTGGATCCAGTAAAAATGGAGCAGCGTGCACTCAGAGTTGGACGTGTCTGATTGGGCCCTCAACAATGATTGGGGACTGAACGGGCTCATGAAGCCCAGAGCCAGTTTGTTTAAACCACACTAATCCAAGCGTGGAGGCAGCACATTTAAATTGCTGGCCTCCTGCAAGGTGATCTGATGACAGGACTGTGGTCCAAGGCCTTAAGTTTACATAGGATACATACAAATAATGATCAAAATAACAATGTTGCTCGCTAAGTAACCATGCATTTATCTTTTATGTAAGGAACTGATTCTTGTTATCGTCCATGTATCTGTGATGTTGATGAGTACAATCAATATATGCAGTTTAGAACACAGGAAAGTCAATATTCGGCATTTCACAAACAAATTAATTTGATAAACCAAAAAATTAAAATATAGTGTTACATTGTTGTAATGTTAGTGGAGTAAATATTCTTAAACTATTGTGCATACAACCTATAGAAAATATTACAAATATGACTAACTTATAAAGCCTTCACACAGTATGCTGTATCATTTGCATGATTTAACTCTACGCACAACAGAAAATCCGAGCTGGCAACCCCATCCTGGATGTCTACACCAGGAGTGTGGTAATCAGCAATGTCTGAGCAAACCACAGTATGGATTTCAACCCTGGACTGCTGAGGACTTCCATGGCCCACATGTGGTGCAGAACACCTCTGCCAGGCCTGTCAATTTCTGTTCCAGGACGCTGTTGGCTAAATGGGTCCTGATTGGCTATTTGGACAGGGAAGTGTGCAAAAGGTTGACACGTGAGAGGTAGAATCAGTTTTTCACACTGTAGAAAGAAACTATTACACTAGAATAGATACTTGTTCAGCTGTTGCCGGCGATGTAGCCGTATGAGTTACACGGAGAAAAGACATGTTTGTGACCATTTGTTTATTTTCTTAATTCCCTATCTTTTCCTGTGAAGCAGGACTGTTAATCTACATTACAACTATAGATTATTATGACATTTTGACATGATCTATGCCGTAGCCAGGCCAAGTAAAAGTGGCCTGTTTTGTCTGAATGTTATTACTGTTAGGTCTGGTGCATGATGGATGAGTTTTGACATAATGACTTCACCTCAACTTACTCAAAGTTTGGTCTACCTGGCGTCCTACTTACTGACATACAACAGCCATCAAAAGCACAGCTTTAGCCAACTATGAGTCCAGAAACAATGTGAAAAAGATGCTCATGACTGTGTAATAGGGCAGTTTGCGGTGGTACATATTCAGAATACGAATCAGACCTTACGTCGTCGTAGGTCTACTCCCCACACTGCTGTCACTCACAGCAGTGCTGGAGCTGCAATGTAACCCAAGTGGCTAGAGCTTATAGGGCTTTCTAACCATCTGGGTTTGGCCATGTGACTTTGGCGGCTAAGAAAGTCTACAGTCTACCAGTCTGGCATGGGCTGGTGATGAGCAGTGTTTGTTGTCATGTTGAACATGAAGCCATGGAGCTCTACAGAGAGAAGAGCTAGAAATAACACAAACACAGACATATTAAAGAGGATCCACACACACACACACACACACACACACACACACACACACACACACAAGATACAGTATACTGTAATACATGTGCGGCTAACCACACTTGCCATGCACTGTTGATAGTGCCATTGCAGTGAGTCCTTCTGGATAACAGTGTGAGCTTTATGCCTACAGTATAAATGGAAATAAGGAGATCTTGAACACAGCGACTCTAGTATATGTTTTGCTGCAGCTGAGCTGGATGGTTATTGTGCAGTATGATGAATAGTGATGTGGGGTACAGTGTGATAACAGATGTGGTTGCCACCACTGACGAAAAACTAAACAACAGCATTTGACTTGGCTGTTTCAATGTTAGCCATGACAGAAAGTTAATTGTGTATCATTTATCATTTAGTGTGATTTGAAATTAGTAGATATCTGTAGCTCCAGATGTGCTCAGATACTTTATTTATATTGGTTATGAGATTTAAAATAAATCCATGTATGCATGGATTTGCATGGATATCCCAGTATGAACATACTGGGATATTTTACAGATAATTTGCCATGGAAAGGCAAAAGATGTTGCCCATTTTTGCTGAGCTTGTGCTAGTCAAGACCATTGTTTAAAATCAAAACCTCCCCACATCTGTCTGACATACCCATGCTGCTACTCTGCTCACCATTGTGACAACCTGTTTATCATTATTTGGGCTTGCCTATCAGGCGACAAGACTCAAACAGATAGAAGAGCTTGTGGTCAGCAGCTGTGGGTGATACGTTTACAGAGATACACTGTAGGTGTTTGTATCTGAGACATGTGCAAGGTCAAGGGAGCGAGAGAAGAGCAGTGCGACAGTAAAAAAACATTCTCTGCTTAGTGTCCAGACACTAATAATTAAACAGCATTACCAAGAACTGCTTTGTTTTTTTGTTTTTGTTTTTTTTTGCCATTTGGAGGATCATAATAATTCAAATTCAAAATTTTTGTTTATGTTAATATTGCAATGATGTAGCTACACATGTACAGGTGTTGTCATTTCACAATCCAGTTCTTTACAGTAAATTAATTCCATGTGAATGCAGAAATAGATTTGTGATTCTATTAAAGACATTTCTTATTTCACAATCAAACACTTTAATTTAATTTGTATATTTTTGGTGAAACCAAAGGGGGGACTGTGTTATTTAGCTTCAATAAGCATTTCATGAAGTACCTACAATGACATTGCATTTTCATGAAGCATATATCTAATACTGTTTTGCAGGATATTGTTAATTGGTTTTCATTGTAATGAAAGTCACATGCTTCAGTTTTTCAACAGGCAGAAATGATACATTTTGGTTTACTGCCGAGGGATTACAATGAAGTCAATGGTAAATATTTATATAGTCATTATTTTATCAGTTAGAGTACATTGGAATTTACAGAATGCAGTTATACAATGTTTTCTTGACTTCACACATCTGATATACTAATAATTCTACTAATAATTCTACAGTAATATGTTAGTCAAAAATAAATTAAAATATCAAATTTGAGGTTTAATGATTACATTCATGTTTGAAACCTGATATTTTAGGAAATGGTATTACAGTATAACCTTGCTCTGCCCAAAATTGCTCTTAAATCAATTTTCTTCCATGATATAATAGATTATTATAGATTATAGATTAGATTATTATTCACTTTGTGTTTATGGTCTGGTTACACCCGGATCATTTCAGTATTCAATCACCATATCACTGAAGGAAGTTGTGATGCTATATTGTTATAGTGCAAATCTGAGGTACCTGATTGGACAACGGCCACCTGCACTAGCTTGCTATTGTTGCGCTGTGATCCACTCCCTGTCATCAGTTAACTTGTGATTGGTGTCTTGATGGAAGACAAGACATTGGTCTAGTTACACCATTAGGGTACGATGTCTGGCATTGTGCTCCTTATCATCCGGTGATTAGTCAGACAAATAAAAGGCCATCTATTAAGCACAGGAAACACATGCATAACCCATGACTTCACTGCTGAAAAAGGCCTAGGACAGCTTAAGATAAGTGGTTCACTCTGTCAATGGAGAACGGAGGGAAAGTGAATAAGCGTTTGTAATTTATCTGAGTGAGACAATGTCCCTTTGATTGTTGTCCCTGTGGGTCCTAAATTCAAGTTCAATGCCATGGAATCAATAGGCTGAGACACAGGGGGGCCCCAAGGTGTCAGAGGTCAAACGTGGGAGGACACACTTAGTAGGGGAAGACAGGAAGTAGATAGGTTTGGAGGTCTAAAAGATTTCCCTGTAAAATAAAGCACAAAGCAGTGCATTTCTCTGTGTTTTACATGACCTTTGGCCTACGCTGATAAGCATGCTTGTGACCTCTTTAACCTTTCCCTTTAGAATGCATGCAATATAATGGGTGTAACAGAGGTGCATATAATCATAGTAGCGGCTAGCAACAGAGAGAGCTTAGCAGCATATAGGAGTCAATACTCTGCAGATAATATTTCCTGACTTTCCCTCCATAGTTATGTTAGCAGTCTGGTAATGTTGCCACCATGTTACAACATATGTCATTACAGCTTTTATATTTTAGCAACAGAAACAACTTTATTTCATTTTTATGTCCAGTTTTTACACAGTCCTCACCTTCAGCATTAAGCATTCACAACGTTACCTTGAGTTTCTGTTGTTACAGTACATACCAGACATTGTCGGTCTGGTCATGCAACTTGTGTTACTGTTGATACCCATTGTATCACCTCGCTGCCTCTACTCAACAAGAACAGCCCAGACCACAAAATGACTACTTTGTCCTTTCTCTTAATGAAATGAATTTCTTCTGATTCTGATAACATATACCAATAAAATAACATTTGTGGCTTTACCAGGTGTGCCACTGAGGATTTTGAGTCCATGAAAATTTAGTAAATTGGGCCCAAACCAAGGTCTGCATTGCAGTAACCATACTCCTAGAGCCCCATGGCTTTACAAATGTGCTTAGCTTGCCTTTTTAGGCTCTTACAGTCCAATAGTGTGCTACGAAAAACTATGCAGGTATGCCTGCAACATTTAGCATACAATGGAATATGAGACAAGATAATGTGTTCTTGTTATGGCCATATGTAAACATTTCCACAAAACGTTCTCTCTTTCATGTATAATGCACAGAGTAGCGGCAGCCATGTTTTTTTGTCTTTCTTAGTGAATCCCGCGGTATTTCTATGCATTTATCTCTTGTGGACAATTTAATAACAATTGTCACCTTGTCCATCCATATCAGTTCTTTTTTTTCTGGGTCATTTGAAAGAAGAATGTCTTTCACTGAAGCCCTTGCACGAAACTTTTGTTTTGCAACATCCTTACTTTCTTTCACTTGAATTTGCTCCTCCATTGCTGTATGCCTCTCACTTGATCTTTCCTCCTGATCTGAATTGCTATCTCTTTCTCCACATCCACACTTCTGTCTGATATTTCTAAATGACTATATACTTTTATTGTACATACTGTATAGTACACAATACCATTTCAATACCTATCAGAAAGTCAGTTTCTAACATTTATGGTAGGGGTGGTGTGGATAAGGCTGGCTGGAAGGTTACTCTTTGGCAAAAACGAGAGAAGCAAATAAAAAAAAGTATTTATATTAAACTCATTTAAATAATATACAGAAACATTCTATTGATTGAGAACTTATTGTTTTTTTTAGGCTCCCCACCCACCTGTATGGCTTCCTGGCAGGTACACAAACAGATACAAGTAATGTAAGTAAGTAAAGTAAAGCTAAATTGGATTTATACACTGCGTCACATTCAGTTATACTGAATTAGTTGCCCTAGCATGAACACATTTGCTCATCATACCATAGTGTCTGTGAGACAGGTTCCTTATGAATTACTCAGAACAGTCTGTCTGCCAATGCACTGGTCTGCTGTCTGGCTGGATGCCTATGTCTGGCATTTTTGGCATCTTGCCCGCTTCACTGTCTGCAGCACAAATATTTGAGCGGAAAAAGTTGAACATTTGATAAGCGTGTCTTTGTGTGTGTGTGTGTGTGTGTGTGTGTGTGTGTGTGTGCCAGTGTGTAAAATGCTGAATAAGCAACATCTCACTGTAGTGCCGATAGTATTACTAACAGCTTATAGTGATATTACAAGCAAACATAAATATTCCGATATGGAATATTTTCCATTGCATTCAGTGTAGGCTATTACATTAGGAATATTTCCACCTGTCTTAAAAGTCTGTGAATTTCATATTTCAAACTACAAGATTTAATGTCTCTTTGAATATACAATATTGGGATCAAATTATGAATGAACATATGTTTGT
Source organism: Amblyopsis hoosieri (assembly GCA_027564755.1). Classification (NCBI taxonomy): domain Eukaryota; kingdom Metazoa; phylum Chordata; class Actinopteri; order Percopsiformes; family Amblyopsidae; genus Amblyopsis; species Amblyopsis hoosieri. The sequence goes on from JAODUE010083342.1 coordinate 6,240, forward strand.
TCTGCCAGATAACCTAAATTGACAGTTTGAGGATCTAATTACACCTAATAGTTAAGTTGGTGGAAGGGTGTGTACTGTACATAACCCTAATTTAATAATTACAGAGTAGTGTATTTTAAGATTATAGTGCACAGTGCAATGTATGAGCAATGCATTTTGTATATTTGGTCGGTTAAGGAAGCTATTATCCAAAGTGATGGGTAATGGATATAATTACAAGTACAAGCAGATTTCAGTTAGGCACCTTGCTCAAGAATCCAGAGCTCAATCATATTCCGGATGTGAGTGGAACACCCTGCAACATTATCCTGCCCTGTCCTCCTCATGTTATGTGTGTTGTGTGTGACAGAATAATGTGTACACTCCTTGATTCATGTCAGAATTGTTCAGTGTGGTTGAAACTATCCGTTGTGGTTTGAAAACTACTGCATGCCCCTTCCTCACCGGGATCACATTCTTCTCTACTCCTCTTTCTGGGTCACTCATAGGTTTGTGCTCCTATCGCCGCCAATAAAATTATTCTTTGTCAAATGTTTCCTAATATATAATGAATGGAGTGGAAATGTTGAGGCTGCAATAACAGGAGAAAGCTGAAAATAAATAGGTGGTGCATTTCCCCTTAAACCTTATATAAAAATATTGACACAAGGTAAACGTGGTTTTAAGTGACTTCAGTGTGCTTAATGGGACTCTGAACTCGGTGGTGATTACAATAAGCTAAGGATGATGGCAAATATTTGACGTGCCAATGTGTATTTACTTTCCCACTATCATTGAGCAGCCAATATGAAATGAACGTGTTTGTCTCTAAATGTTTGTCACATTTTGATTGGCTGGGCTTTCTAACCGGAGGTTGATTTCACTTCTACATGCTATCTCCCATGAGACTGTCAGTTTTTACCTGTTAGATCTGCGGGGTTGTAAATGCTAAATACTACTTTCCTGACCACATTAAAATAAACTCTGATGGAGTTTTGGAAGAATGCTCCATTGCACACCAATTGAAAACGGAAATGTAATATGTTAAATATAAACAGTGTGTAATTACTGTCTTAAACCTGTGGTGAGATTAAGGGAGATATACATACAGTATAAGTGTTCATGTTGTTGGTCTCATTTGGGACACTTTATTCTTTTTCTTTATTGGTGAAATTCTCATTTCAAATAAAATTATTTATATATGTATTTATATCCCTCCCCCTCTCCTTCCCTGCAAACTCACACTCACACTCACACACACACACTCACACGCAGACTGGTGCTGACATGTTAATTATACGAAAGGGATAACATACAACCATGGCTGTCCTAGAGAAATATTCTCTATAAAAAAACAATGCATGTGTTAATGTACAATATTAGGTCTCTATTATTTCTATTTAGGTTTATTTGATTTAAATATTAGTTAAGTTCTGTTGGTATTTATTTATATGTTACTGCTATTACAAATATCATGCTACTTGTTAAGCTTTAAGATGACAGGCTATTTAGTGTGTAGTGTTGAAGTGTACTATTGGGACACTGTATATTCTAGTGAAACAGTGTCCTGAACTGTCACTACTGCTTCTTAATCTGACGTGCCCCAGCCAGAAATGTTAGGTACGCAGCCGGGGCCGAGACGTTTCACCAGTGGCAGAACAAAAGATGTCTGAAATTCATGTGCATGAACACTGTTTATCAGAGTATGGCTTCTAATGGAGAGCCGCCTTCGTCGGTGTGGCATTGACTCAGGCAGGTTGTCTTCCATAATAACATGATCATAATACCTCAAACATTTACAGCTTTGGAGAGATGGTATTAGTCACATGTTGTATTATGCATTAACATTCCAGGGATTTCTAACAATACAATGTCTGATGTTATTTCAATTGTATCCTAGCATAAGCTAAACATGCAAGATAATCTTAAACAAGTGTCTTTTTATACACATCAATGTCTTTTTGAAACCCATGAGTGACCTGTCCTCAGTTGTGGAGTTATCAGTCAAGTCAGTGTCATTACCACACCTATACACAGATTAGACAAGGTATTATTCAACACACACAGCCTCATAGCATCTTGTCAGTGAAGAAAACATTCATTTCTTTTAACTGTCATTCTGAAAACCAATTATGTAAAAAGCACTGTTGTTTCGCAACCAATAGAACGCAGGGGAAATAATGCACGTTGAGTGCAGCACACATTATTGGCACATCAGCAGTACTCTTGCACACCTGTCATATTCAGTGTCACCATGTCTGCCAGACCATGCACCTTATAAAGACATGATTTAAAACAAGGGTGTAAGCCTACCAGCTGGACTGGAGATTATTTCATTTTTCTTATCAAATGAACAATGTGTCTTTTCTAGCATCTAGTGTCTGTGGTGAAAAGGTAACATCACACGATCAGTACTGGTGTGGGATTACAATATTGGGCTGTTTTATTCCAGGGTGAGGATTAATGCAGGCGATACGATCTGCATATCATGGGAGCATGTCAGACAGGGAACACATGGAGAAGATGTGCATGGGTGCCTTGTGATGAGTCCAGCACAGAAGACCATGTTGCTGGGTTCAAAGAGATACGTTGCTGTCCGACCAGGCCTCTCTATAGACACAACGCCTCAGCCATCTGTTTGAGGTCAAAAAAGAGCACATCAATACTGTGCACTGCCCCAACCAATATAGTGGTGGTACCGGTACTGTACATATGTTTGTTACAATAATGTAAATGATTTGGCCTGTGGCATCTTTATGTTTAGTCAACCAAATATATAATTGTATGTTTATAATGCCTGATATTGTTAGCAAAGAAATAATGTCCCACTAGTTGACATGGCAATAAATAGTCACATATTTCAGATGATCAATCCTAATATAGTATAATAATATAGTCAATAATTACGAAATAATATGAAAAAGTATATTTAATAAAACAAATAGTTGTAAAAACATATTGAAACAAATGCCCACAAATACAAACTTCCATACTGTATCAACTATTGTCTATGAAACTACATCAGTGACTGAAATACCAGACCAACTCTCTTAACTGCGTTGGTTTTCACAAAGGAAACATTCCTCAGCATTTTCCTCACTGAAACTGAGAGACATGGACACATTTGCATATAGTGCTCTTTAACATTTTAAGTCCCCAGTTTAATTCCCTGTTTAGAAGACACACCCTGAACACCCGCATGATCGTATGCACATTCACTATTATGCACACAGAACATATCATTATATGAATTACCATTCCAGTAGATTTTAAGCATGAAAAAGCTCATATATTCTTTTGTATTTTATTTGAATTAAACGCATTCCCCCTTTCATCATCATGCAAAAAATGTCTATCTTTATACTGTAGGTCATTTGTTGACATGAATACATTATTATAATTCATATAATTATTAAGTAAATTAATGAATTAAGTAAATTATTATATCTAATGGATTAAACATTGACAGAAGTTGTATCCGTTTTCATGTTAATAAAATAAAAGCCCATGTGGCAAACAGCCACTCTGTATTTACATAGACAAACACAGAGTCAAACAAATCATGCACCTGTTGCTGCATCTCAGGGGCTCTGCAAAAAGCAGCCAGGAAAGTGACACAACTTTTAAATGTGCAGTGTGGGTCCCAGTTTGATTTAAGTGCTGCAGGGGAAGATCATGCAGCACTATCCATTGCAATGGATGTTCCCTCCCTCCTGCATTATTCTACCGGTACATGAGAAGTGGGCCCTAGAGAACTGCAGTCGGCCTATACAAAAACATTTTGCGGGGGTCAGGAACACGGAACTCGCCGAACGCCGATGTGAAACACATCCAAACTCATTCCCTGACTGTTGGATCGCCTGGGAAGATGAACACAGATTTGATGCTTCCTCTGATCTGAAAGCCATTCATAGATACTGTCTACTGCTTTTGAATGATACAGTATTGCTACACTGTATATAGCCTGATTTAAACTCCTGAAAACTCATCAGCAACATGGCTGTTATTCTTGTACATTTCTCTTATCCCTGGTGTACTGTAGTTTCTCCTTGTTGCTTGAACTTTACATCACCACACATTAAAATAAAGACGCAAATATGGATCCTGAGACAAATTCATTTGCTTTTGCCTTCTTCTTGCTATTCATTGGGAGATTATAATAACATTAAATATTGCATTATTATTATTATTATTAGTATTATTACTACTCCCATTATTGTTATTATTGTTGTTGTTGTTGTAGTAATAATGCGTATATTATTATTATTTTAGTGTTATAAGCATATTATCTGTGGTACTTCACTGTAGCATTTAAAATAATAAATAAATACATTTATTAATAAATCCACCTGTTTGCACTATACACACACAAACATACACACACACACACGCACACAATATTTCTCTCACTTTATCTTTGGGAGGTTTGGGAGGTTTGATACAGACAATCACACACACACACACACACACACACATAGACCAAGACAAGCGCACTTGGGTACAAACACATACATATGTATACTCACACAGTCTCAAAACATATACAAATGCGCATGCACACACAGACACACACACACACACATAGAGACACACAAAGAAGGTCTTTGTACTACACTGACATATTACAGAAGCTCCCAACTGAATCCAAAACAAAGCCAGTGTGGATTCCAGGATTCACTGGTGTTGCTTTGCTCTGTGTGACTTGTATTTCAACTCTTAAAACTACAGCTCTTTGTTATTCAGTCCTGTTGTGGTACGGTAAAAACAGACACTGGTGTACAGGTGTCCGTGCATTGTCCTCATTTGCATTCAACCTGTCCTTGTGCGCCATGCACACCACTACAATTGTAAGCTTGCCTAACTTATTTTGCCACAAAGTCAATAGATCGCCTAGATAACAGAACGTTAGCAGTTTTAAGCTAATATATTGACTTACCGTAGTTGTGTCAACCTTCCCATGTCATGCAAATGTAGGTTTTACGGTTAATGAGGATTGACCTTTACTTAAGCCAAAAGGTCTCAAACTGAACATTCAAATTAAATGTGCTAAATTCTCTTTTTCTTTTTACTATTGTAGACAATATTGTCACAAACATACTCTAATCTACGGTGTTTGATCAAGTACAGTAGCACATACTGTTTGAGTTTTTTTTTTACAATAGCTAACCATCATTTCAATACTAATAATTTTCAAACCGCAGTTGTCCATACGAACATGGGTGCAACAGTTCATTTAAGCACAGTCAGGCCAAAGCACCAGCACTATAGGTTAACCCTAGCCGTTTGTCACTTGTAAAATCACCTTAAAGTCACAACATAACCAAAAGTCACTAACAACTACTCTACATGAGCAGGAGCTAGTCGAAACAGTAACTAAAGTCTAATTCCAAATATTCACAGATGTATGACAAAATCTATAACTCTAATGCATTACAGTAACATCTACAATATGTTCAGTGGAAGAAATGCTAAAACAAACTAACCCATTACCGTTTTGGTATGATTTTTAATAGACTGTAGCCTACTACTTTGTACATATTGTATTGATGTTCTGTAGCAAATTGCAGTCCACCTAAAATGTTCATGCTATAGGTTTTAAACTTGAATGTAAATGTGGTCAATTATTTTCAATGTTTTGAAAAGAATATGTAAACATTTACCAAATGTGGTGGTTGAGTTTCAATGAGGAAATAATTCATGCATTTTTAAAGATATACTGAACGCATTTTGAGCAAATACAAGAATAGCCACAGCTTGGTGCACCAACACCAACGGCTGTGTGAGGCTGACATGTATCAACAAATGCATATAGTCGACCCAATTGTAACATGTAAATTCAGTGTTAAATGGACGTTATGAATATACTGTATGTTTATCCTGAACAGTGAATTTAGAGATTGTTTGGTGAAACAGTGTGACTTTAATTACATAGGGCATACATTGTCACATATTATTTAACAACCACAAAGCTCTACAGATTAATACGGTCATCTGGTGTACATACAGTATTGGCAGCCTAGTGACTGTCAGCTGGCCGAGACACTTGTTGGAAATCCCTTGCAGTCCTCCGGTGACCTCGCCCTCACCCCTTGTATCAAGTGCAGGGGCACAGGCGACCCCCAGTCCCGCAAGGAACACCTGCTTCTTGCCATGAAGAAAGAAGCCGTGTGTTGGTGCAGGACCGACTGCTAACTTTGGAGATAGCACGAACACCCCCACATGCGCTCTTAACCATAGGGTCGTAAATCTGGCCCAGTAAGAGTTTGTTGTTCACTGTGTGGCTGTAGAGGCTGAGGCAATGTTTGTTATTGTAAAGCTAGCTTGCTTAGTTTATGCTAGCAAGTGGCAAGTGTTCCACGGAATGGCCAAAGCCTTGTGCATTCCATTAGTTGCATATGAACACAGGTGTTTTATAGCAGAAAGCCGTTTATATTAAAAATCAGTATTTATATAATGTCTTTTTGACTTGTTTTATAAAGTATGTTTTCCATTAAACTTGAACCAGAACAAACAGAGTAAACTGAGCTCGAACATTTTTCTCTGTGTTTTCTGCGGAACTAACTTTAGTACATCAACCACAGTCCCTAACAGACCCACTGGGCATTAAGATTTGGACGTGTCAACTTCCATTTGTCACCAAATGGTCAGCTACTGTACAGTTTACTCTTACACACACACACACACAAACACAGACATGTAGGCCTACTAGACTGTACATTCTGCAGTGCCAATAAATATCTTACAGAACATAGGCTGCAATCTAGAGTGACACCGTTTAGAAAATTATGAAGCCTAACTATTGCAGTATATGCTGATTTGTTATATTTTGTATTTTTGGTTGTAATGTTTTTGTTTACTTGAAAAACAGTTTATAGGCTACAGTACATTCTGTATGACTATGATTTATAAAAAAAATCTTAATATCAGGTCATCCAAACATACAGTTCACTACAGAAAATCCATAATGCATGGCATTACCACATCTTTCAGAATGCAATATTATTAACAATTTTCTGTCACAATTAAACAAACCACCAATAACAAATGTGTACACAAAATTGGTCAAAATGTTTAAAGCCTAATATACAATCTAGTTTTAGCATTTAGATATATCACTGTTTTATATCAATTAATTTATACTTTTTGAGATTACTTGATTCCAGAAAACACAGAAGCCTTTTTATATCAACAACAAAAACATTGTTGTTTAATTGATTCAGTTATTTCATTGGTCAGAAAGACTAGATTTTAATCAATGTTATAATTTATACTGTAGAGGTTCAGCCCTGGTTTCTCCACTACCACATTTTAGCATAACAAAGTGTCAAACTTAAATGTAATGTCAGCGATAGTAAGATAATACACTTTTTGTGAAATTAACATATACTCAAACGGCTATCTGATCATTATGCGTGCATGCTGAAACAATAATCTGATGTTTTTACACAGCCATGTAAACGGGAGCACAAACACAGCGGTTTAGACCATACAACACAACACTATCCCAGTCTTGGCAAATGTGTTTCCAGTGTGTGGGGCAGAGCTTCTGAGGGAGCACCCTATGGCATTGAAGGGAGAGGTGTTTTTGTTTTGAGTGAGTTCAAATTTGTCCCTCTGGTCTACGGCATAGGGTTAGTACAGTACTATGTCGCAAAGGACACGCAGCTGTCTGCAGCTGGGCATTCAGTAAAAAGATTTTGTGATGTCTACATTTGCTGCAAGCTTGATGTACTGTGAATGTTGTTGTGTGTGTGTATTTGTGCATGTGTGTGTGTGTTCTCTTTCCCTGTCCATGCATTTGGGTGAGCGCCAAGCAGCTTATACTAAAAAATGAAAAGTGTGTGTGGTCCATTCCTTGGATATTTACAGTCCTTGGTGGATGTGAGAGGATGTCAGTGGTTGAGTGTGGAACATGGCACTGGGTGTGGGCTAGAACCATGGCAGTGCCACAGGCCAGCGTCTGTGCTGAGAGGTTTGTGCTGCAGCCAATCACCAAAAGCCCAGAGAGCCCAAGAATCTGTTCCACACCCTGTGAAAGGAACCCCATTCAGGCCATTGGTGACACGGCGGTTAGCATGGAAAGCTGTTTGTCTATTCCCTGTGCGCCTACAAATGTAGCATTTCTGTGCCTCCTTATCTATGTCTGAAAGGATTTAGGGCGATGGAAAAAACTGACCTTTAACTTAACTATTCAGGAACACAGAGAGAGAGAGAGAGAGAGAGAGAGAGAGAGAGAGAGAGAGAGAGAGAGAGAGAGAGAGAGAGTATAGAGACAAACACAGATAGATAAAGAGGGCGAGAGAGAGAGAGA
>JAODUE010083353.1:0-14529 GCA_027564755.1 Amblyopsis hoosieri
ATAAAATATATATATATATATAAAATAAATATAAAATATATAAAAAGTATATAAAAGTTAGCATTCAATACTATACTATGTACATCACATATTTAATATACTATACACAGTATACACTTATATATCATTGTTTAATTCTTTTCTCGAGTCTCTGCTCAACCACACACATGCTCAGCTCAAGTCTTACTATTATACTATTTTATGTCACTTCTGTTAATATTGTAAACTGACATACAGTATCTATATTACTTATATTTATCCATTCCATCTCAATTCTCAGTAGTATTAATATTACCTTATTGTAATTACCCACACTAGTTTATATTGTGATTTTATATTTATGTTTTAAATTGTATACTTCATATATTTTCATACTTTATGGTCATTTCTGTTATTTAGTATCTTGACATGCAAGCTGAGCAATTGTGATTAAGGAATTTCCCCTTGGGGAAAGTATTTCTGATTTCTATATTTCTTCTCAATTATGGCTTCCCTATTGGACCTCATGCCGTGCGTCTGAACCAATCAGCGGGTGGACTGAGTTGGAGTTGCTCAGACACACACACACACATATGCTCACACAGCAGAGTGGAGCCGGAGGCAGAAGTGAAAATGGCACTAACTGTAAATAATGTAGCTGTGTAAGCCTAATGCATACTACTGACAGCTGCGTTTAAGACTGTGTGTGCGTCGTTACACGCCCCTGACACCCAGGTGAAGTCAACACTGTCCCCATGCACTTACGTTGCATGCTTGGCCTCTTCCGTTTCTTCTGGAGCTGCACGGGAGAAAAGAGAAATAAACAAACATTTAAAATCTGTACAAGATAATGAATAATCCTCACTGCTGTGTGAACTGGTGGTCAACCTCGATGGTTCCCACAACATTCAGCACGCGACCTCCAGGTGCTGAGACCACTATAGAGGCGGTTGAAGCATAGCAACCATAACAATATGTTATTGTAATTTAGTATAGGCTAGTCAGAATATATATGACAGAATATACCAGCCAAAATAATAAACAAACTGTACAGTAGCAGAATACACCAGTCAGAGTAATGTACAATAGTGATGCGCAGGTCGTGGTTTTTTACAACCCGCACCGCCCGACCCGCAAAAATATGCGTTCATCAACCACCGAAACCCAAACCGATCCTACCCGCAAACCGCCAACTTGAGCCTGTATAGCAATGCGTGCGTGTGTGTGTGTGTGTGTGTGTGTGTGTGTGTTTGAGAAAGCGAGGATCGGAGAATCCCGCTCGCACGCAATGTTTCAGTAGATATTTATTGCCTGGTCGGAACGCTGCTTTGCCGCGTTTTGTCCCGACCCACTCGCACCCGCAATATGTTCTGATGAGCTTATCCGAACCAGCCTGACCCGTAACCCAGGTTACGGGTTGGGCTGCGCATCACTAGTGTGCACACTGTATAACAAATATGATCTAATATACTATTTCTAATCATTTATAAACTCTATTACGGAAAACCTCTGTGTCCCCCGACCCATATATTGGGAATCACTGTCCTGTGATAGGCCTGCACAGGACAGGACAGTACTGTACGGACAGTACAGCACAGTATTGGACAGTCCTGTCCTGTCCTGTACAACACCTACTGTAGGTACTGTACTGGTGCACCTGTGACTGGAGCTCACCGTTCTCCGTCCCTGTGATCTGGGCCAGGATCCTGAAGGACCGTGACTGGGTGGTGCCGCTACGTGGGCGCCAGTCCTCCGTGTCCTCCATGATGCGCTTCCGGCTGGCGTCGGCGTGCGTGGGCACGTGGTAGAACTGAATGTCTGTGTCCACCACATGCCTCCTGGGGACCCTGCGTAGGGAACAGTCATGGCAGGTCCCGTTAGGAGGGAGGAGGAAGGGCAGATGTTACCCTCCTGGTCAGACTGAGTTTCCCTCTTCACTACAGGGCTGTCTTATCTTATCTTAACTTATCTTATCTTATTTTATCTTAGCTTAGATTATTTTATCTAAACTTATCTTATTTTATCCTAATTTTGATTATCTTATCTTAACTTGTTTTATTTTAACTTATATTATCTTTACTATAACTGTAATTCTGTAAGAATGTTATGCTACATTATACAAACTGACAAACTCTACATTGATAAGATTTAGTAATTCCTTTCACATCTAAAGTATATTTATATATTGTATTATATAATGTATATACTGTACAGCATTTACTGTATATACAGTATATATATTACAGTATATTATATTTTTATGGTTAATAAAAATGTGATTAAAAAAGAATAGTGACTGTTGATGCAAGCCCATGTTCAGTGCTTTAAACGGTTGCGATGGACAGGTAATGATTTTAGTTTGGATTCTTCTACAATGTTAAGTCAATGTGTAGGTTACATGTGGACAGAATGTGACATTATACAGTACATCAAAACAATTACGGAATTAACAATCACAGCAAAATAAGGTAAAGAATGTAACGGTTATTTTTGTGAAGGTTTGAGCCTTGTTAATACCCTGTTACCTTGGCGGTGTAGGTTTTCTTGGAAAGCAATGAAGAAAAGAAATAAGATATTTACAGATTGAAAAACATGTCAAAACAGTCAACAGGCTCTAGAATTAATGAAGAACACCTAATTTTGTCCACAGACTTACTTCATGATACTCTGAGGTCCACTAAGAGAGGAAATGGAGGAAAAGAAAGAATAAAAAGGGGAAATATAAATAGATTAGTAAGAATGTGTAAACTGCTGTTGGGCTTCCCCCAGACTAGAGCATGCAACCAATTCTCGATTTGTTTAGGCAAAAATACTTATTTTTACCACATGGTGGCACACTGGCACTGCTCGCATGCTCCGTTGGGTACACAAATTCACCCAGTTGACTGGACTATATGTTGTTTGAACACACATGTAGGTACTGTACACGTCAAACATTATATTTTTCAAACATTACATAACATTAATGTTTGTTTTGTGTGTATACAGTATTCCTTTATATGCACACACATGCTTTAGTGCAATACATTTATTGTATTTACATTTATTGCACTCTTATTAAAATGAGTTTTATCGACAGTGCCAATATGAATAACACATACGCACACACGATTAATGTGTGTGTGGATAAATCAACCATAAATCCATAGGAGCACACACAGACAGACAGACCATTGACAGGACTGATACACTGAGCTCCCAGCACATTCCTGTCAACACCTATGTGTTGACAGCCAAGAGCCTGGTCCACATACAGTATATTTCAGCCTGTGTGCTTGTGTGTGTGTGTGTGTGTGTGTGTGTATGTGTGTGTTGTGATAACTAGTAAGTCACCAGCTTCCACATTATTATTGTATATATCTACATGCTGGGAGACCTAACCAATGCCAATTTAAACAGATGTAGAAGAGCCTAACAGAACGTTACAGACAGTTTTCCAAAAAGTGCTCTTTTACGTACAGTACAACATCTTGTATATGCATCTATTCTGAATACAAAAACGTGATCGCTAAATGCATGCAGAAGGAAAAAGCACGCAGTTGGGCATGCTTCAGACACTAACTTTGTGACTTGAAGGGCTGCCTGTGTCTGAAAACCAGGAAAAAGGAAACAATTTAGATAAGGAGAAAGAGAAATAGAAATAACAGTACGTCAGTGAAGCACTGGTAATCAGCATACAGTATATGAAATAATACACTGTGCTAAAGTCCGTCTGAAATGAATTGCAGTACACAGCTCACATGCACGCATGATAGAGAGCACAGGGATGCACATGCCAATTGCCCGTGCCACGTGAAGCAATGCAATACCATATGTATTACAATACAAACAGACCAAAGAGAGCAGAGGTAGAGCAACACGTACATGCAATGCATTTATATGGGAGTGCATTTATTGGGTGTGTCACTATAGTGACATTTTGCATTGACTTGCATGGAGCGCTGGAAATGCAGCCTCTATTTCCCGCTAATGCAACCGTGTAGTCTAGAGGGGGGTTTTCTATATAACTCTATGTGAAGAGTTCACCTGACTTTTTTATTTTTTATTTGCCAATATTTATATTAGGTTTATGGAAGATATTACTTTTTATTTAGTGACACACAGTCGTTGCATTGTAATAAAGGTGAAATAAGTAAACTCAAATATGGAAACTTACTATAAATATTGCGGTTTTAAGTTGCTAAAAGCTACTTTTTTCCAAATGCACTTAGAGGTTTTTGCATCTGAACTAGAGGTCTTCATAGGTCCAAAAAACTGGACCCGATCCGAAATTAACATTGCACATATGCGAAATTGCATAAATTTAGAATCCATAAATTGAGATTCGTTCTGAATGGACCCGACGACAAACAGACAATTACCCGAGAAGTACCGTGTATTTATTTATTTTTTAAACAGACCCATACTTGTTCGGGTCCAAACGACCCGCTGAGTACCGAAAGAATAAACAGAACCTTTAAATTGTGTCGCAACAGGCAAAGCCATGTCGCCATCAGTCGTCAAGGAATAGTGCAGAAAAGTTGGCTGAGTAACGCACAGGTTCCCACATTCACAATGGCTTAAAATTATAAAAGGGAACAAAATAATTTCATTTAATTAATAATTTAGATTTTCCAAAGAAAATCTATTCAAAATGTTTCATTTTGCAATTCCTATCACGGACCCTACACGGACCATGGTCAAATCAAAACAGTATCACTCCGCGGCCCTCCGTGGCACCGCCTCACACATCCAAATGCATTGTGAAGCAAAGTGTAGTACTACGGCTTTGTTGATACGAGCGGTGTTTCCCACTTTGTTACTGTTACTATTTACGGAGCCAGGGCTGTGTAGAAGTATGGGATTCATTTTTCAACACGCACAGAGAACGGTATAGCGACATGCAAGCCGAGGAGATATTTGTTTCAATTAGCTTGCAATAGCTGACTATACCTTTAACTAAGTTTTGTAATGGCTGTACAGCTGCGCCTCACTTCGCTCCGTTCTCTATGGCAATACTGTACCTGTCGTCAGTGTAAAGCTTGGACTCTTCCTGAATGAATCCCCAGCTAAAGTATGTACCCACTGGCCGTCATACTACAGGAGTCTACAGAGCTCCACACAGCTCTGGTTACAGGTGCAGGCTAAATATACACAGCTTACTCACGCCCTCGACTATACGAGGGAATGACAGAACGATATAACAGGAGGAAAACAATGTAGGGATAATTGAGGTAATGGAAAGAGAGAGTGAGACGAATTGTGAGAGTTGCTTATATAGACTCAGACAAATGAAGGTTCAAATGACATACCATGTACAGTATACCACATGTACGCATGCAGTACGCTGAAACATTGTGTCACCAAATCAAGAGAATACAACCAAGCACAAAACACTTATTTTCCAGCTAAATCTTTCCAAGCTGGGAATGGCTGGCATCAATTGTAATATCATTAAACAAATGACCAGGGCCATTGGGTATATAAGATCAGTTTCTATGTTCTACTCTCAACAATATATAATCAGCGGAGTCTTTGGATTGTACTTAAAGCACTTTTCACTTTCACAAACACTGTCATGTCAACAATACAAGCCTGAACATAAATTGCTTATACTTTGAACCAGAGCCATGTAGAGAGAGAGTCGCGCCATCTCCGTTCACTCCATTGGACCGTTTTTTCACATCAATGGCGGCTGGAAGGCCCTACCACTCACCCATTGAACACCATGGAAGGCCCTACCACTCACCCATTGAACATCGTGGAAGGTTCTGCCACTCACCCATTGTTCTGTAGCTGCAAGGCTCCGCCCTGACTCTCCAGGAGGCCCCGCCTCTGCCCAATGGCCACCTCACACGCGTTCTCATTGGAGTAGAGGTTAATCGGCGTGTTATAGACCGAGGGCTGGGGCGGGACAACGCCCGGGGGGTTGGACGAGGGCGAGGCGGTAGAAGGAGCCGGGGGAGGCGGGGGAGGTGGGGGGGAGGCACGGGGGGGCGGTGTGAAGGCGGAGGAGGGGGAGGGGATGGAGGCGGAGAAGGCGGGAGGTGCATGGGGGTCCTGGTACGGCCTGGCGGCCTTGTTGTGAGGGGCTGTGTGGCAGGAGTGGTAGCTAGGATGGGGCTGAGGGGAGGAGTGGTTGAATGCCACTGGCTTTATGATGTCTGGTGTGTTGTCCTACCAGCAGAAGCATGCGGGACACACACAGAAACACACACATCACAACACACAGCAACACTCCATTCCACTACAGCATACTGATGCTTCGCCGGGTTTCACGCTTGTTACCAAATGTTAATTTCATTATAAATAGTGTTAAAATGTATTTGTGAGACCAGGGAAGCGTCAGAATGTTTTAATCTTTATCTAGAACAAACACAATATGGCAAACAATGAGGCTAAACCCAAAATGATGGCTGTTGTACAAGCAGCATACTCGTTTCAGTACACAAAGTACAACACAATAACTAAAGCAATTCCATTTAAAACTTCTATTATACTTTGGGTCTATTTTTACAGTAACATAAAGTACCTGAGACATAAGCATGTCCGGCATGCAGTCATATACAGTATTTGATGTGTAAACATATAAGTATTTGCTAAAGCCTTGTTGTTTCGGTGCGTTACCTTGGGAGCTACAGGGGGAGGCTTGGGGTTGCTGGGGGCTCTGTAGAGAAAACAAGAGGAAACAAGAAACGATTCAAGATAACTATTAATGCACCAATACATGTTTTTGATAGAATTCTTTTAGTTTTTAAACAGGCTGTTTCTGATATATTTACATCTTAGAGTCCAAAAAACCCCCCCAAAAAACAGTTCAGCAGCATGGAACAAAATCTAGTCCAGCACGTCAAAAAACCCACACTTGATATTGTGGTGACTTCTACTAAGATACTACTGGTAGTTTTGGGTCTTTGATAAAATAGTGGTTTTGGTGAATTATGAGAAGAAAGGCTGATACTTGATCTCTGAAGAAAGCAAACCGATCCAAGTGGCAAGATTTCTGTCATCAGCCATTACAGTATCCAGCAGAGTTTGAGTTTAAGTGAAATACGAGTTGAAAGACCTGGACAAAATCTGTGTGCATGTGTGCATGTGTGCATACTGTATGTGTGCTTTTGTAGCTGCCTGTTCCTAGTCTATTAAGCCTGATATATCAACTTGATATCTTAGAGTGTAACCTCCTCTAAAGGACATTTGAGGAACATACCTGTAAATATCCACACCATGTTTTTAATATTCTAAACTTAGCACATTATGTTTTTTATGAAGATAACTAAGAAGAGCATACATGTATACAGTATGTACATGGTTTGCTTTAAACCATATGCAGTACATGGACAAAGAAGAAAGTGTGCGGTATACATGAATATCTGTATGCACACATTCCTTCTAGATCAACCCGTCCGCATCTCAGTATTCTGGAACTCGTTACCATTCTGGAAATGTCCCAATGGAAGGTTCATTTAGCCGCACTGAAATTGAACCGACACTTAGAGGAGCTAAATTTGAGTCTACAGCTACCTAGCTATCCAACCCCTCCCCTCGTACTCAGCCAAATACCTGCAGTGTTTCAGCACAGGCCTGTTATTATAATCATGCTCATTTTAACGCAAACACGCGCTAATGGTGCAATTAAATCGTTTTCAGAACTAATGTGGAGCAGTCACTTGGCAGCTCTACAATAGCAATTTAACAATAGAACTGAGAAAGATATTTCACTGCAGAACAATAATAAAACAAACAGTGAAAACATTCAATAAGGATTCATTAACTTTATTATATAGTCTGTCACCTTAATTAAAAGTACATTTACAGATTGATATTGAGACTGTATACCAATCAGGTCAACAACATAACAGTTAAAATTATAAAAACTTGATCCCATGAATTATCCCTGGTTATGTTGAAATTGGCCCAGAGCTAAAAACCACAACTTGATGTTTCCATGGGGAATCACTGCCATAGATTTTTGGCCAATCAAATTTCTTGTCTAAAACTTGGATTTATGTCTGTCATAGTACCCATACCCTGTACTGCCAATTGAGCAACAGACAAAGAGTTAGGTTAAGAAAGGCCTGTGCGTGTGCAAGCATTTTTCAAGCTGTTTCTCCGGGGACACGAGTGCAAGCACAAACCAATACGAGCTTAGTATTTATTTGGAAAAAGAACATACAGTAAATTGTACATTTAGAAGAATAATTAGGCTTCTTTAGGGAATTGGGGAATCACTCCATAACCAGTGGTCAGCTGGTCACACCAAATGAGACCACTTTCACTTTTTCACTGCTTAAAATCAAACTTTTCTGAAAAGTTTTATGATTTACACTATATCACAACCAGTACTATAACCAAAATTCACTTTGATAAAGATAATTTAATACAAGTTGTCAAAGCTAATCTGTGGACGGATCAAAATCCGTATGTCGTTCATCATTTTGGTGCATTATACTGTATATCAACTTTATTTTCAGCATAATTTAGGGTAATAATAATTTAGGGTAATCATACAAAGAGAAATATGAACCAATACGAAATGTTATTACTGTTCTTGTGATCCCAGCCTAATATGCTATCAGTTTCCACAGGGAGCCAATAAACATACTGAATCAATAAGAGGCAATGGTTGGTGTGTATGTGTGTGTTTGCATGTGCATAGCGTGCGAGCGGTTCAGTGTTTGTAATGGGGAGGGGACCAAGACCATATAAGGTAAAGTATAGCCCCTCTCCTGATACTGTACAGCATGGCATTCTGGGAAGAAACCACATTTAAATCGGGATGTTCCATAAACAATGACAGTACAAAACACAGACACAACAAATCGTGTACACGTGCAACTACAGCTTGAACTGTGCGTTTAGTGACTAACTGGTGAAACAAGATGCATTTATGCTGTATGTGTGTACAGTACATTGCGATGTGAAGAGCCCTACGGTACATATTGTAAACGTGACGATATTTCTCAGTATTAAAACTCACTGCCAATGTGTCAGTCAACGTGGCAGTCACAATACACACAGATGCACACAGTTCGACAGTTCCCACAGCAAAATAAAGCAAGCCTTGACAGGCTGGTTAAAGGCAGTGAACTATCAAAGGGTAGCTATCAGGTCCAGCCCACACTGGAAGATTTATCGCATGGCACACACACACATTCACACGGCCACAAGGCTTGTTCTCACAGGAACATTATTAGCGGCAGTGGAATGATGACTGTGTTGATATACGTATAGTGTCTATTTGTTTAATGTTGTACTTTCTTTTGCATTTCATGTGTTTTGGTAAGAGTGATATTGCAACTCACCAGATATTATTATTATTATATAGGCCTAATTGGGGGCCAGTCACCGATTAAACAGGGCACTGTGAATCATTTGTTGATTAGAGTAGATGTGTGTGTGCACCCACGTGCATGTTTAAGCGATGGAAACATTTTCCACAGTGCTTTGTGTTGTGGCTCAACGACTGCAGAAGATTGATAATTCATTGGTCCAAGACTGTGTCTCATGCTGAGACACGACTGGGTTTTACCTTCAATTCATAAATAACATCGCAGGCCTTCAATTTCAGTTGGACATCTGCCATTCCACCCCTCGCTTATTTTCATTTCTATATTTTCATTCCACCTTCCCCATCAATCTTTCGCTACTCCCGCTCGCTACTGTCCTTCTCATTCTGTATCTCACCCACTCCTCTCTCTCCTCTCACTGAGAGACCTTTTTAAGGTCGCTATCGCACGGGCCTCGAGAGTCTTTGCTTCAGTCGTGGCTTCAGTGTGTGGGACACATTCTGACTGAGGCCCTCTTGGCCTTACTAGGGGAAGAGTGAGCAGGTATAGTTTGGGTGTGAATGTCGGGGGAGGGGGGGGGGGGTGTGCTCCGTTTAAACTGAAGCAGACAGATGGACCATGACCAGGAGAGAGGGTCTGGGCACCAGCAAAAGTCATAGGTGACTGGTACAATTGTTGCCACGTGTGTAACCATTATGTGCGCATGCGTGTGTGTGTGTGTGTGTGTGTGTGTGTGTGTGTGTGAGTGCCTGGGACCTTATTTGTGTGTCTTTAGGAACAGGAAACAGAAAGCTGCCCTGGTTAAAAACAAAACACATTTACCATACTGCAGTATAATAAGTAGAATACTGTATGTATAATAAGTATAATAATTATAATAGGTATAACACTGTAATAAGACAATAAGGTAGGTCATGAATATTGCCTCACGATGGGAGTCAAACTTCTGTACAGTTAGTTTAACTAGTAGTCTTAAAATAGACTTTATCTGGCCTTATCTGGTGTGTGTGTGTGTGTGTTTGTGCACATTCCTCTGAGCATGACATCACTGAAATATCCTAAAAGTCTCCATGATATTGGCCAGATGTAAATGTAAACTAAAATAAATACAGTAAATACATTGAACAGTCAATATGTTTAAATAATCTGGCACCTGTGAAGAACATCAACTGCAAAAAAAAAGAAAAGAAAATGTGGCCAACATTTAGGGCCTGTATTACCGTAAAGGATGAGTAACCGATTCTAATCCAATATACTTTTTGTGAAATTGAATATCTCCTCGCTGGCGAAACGACAGTTCTCTTGTGCTTGCTGAAAACATAATATGGTACTTCTACACAGGCCCGGGCTCTGTAAATGGGAACACAAACAAAGTGGTGCAGACCGCACCGCACAACACTATCCCAGCCTTGTCAATGTGTGTCCAATTTGTGGGGCGGAGCTTCTGAGAGAGCACTGAGGGCAGGCGATGAGACCACAAACAAACCTAATGTATGTACTGTATGTTTGTAATTGTGTAATTATTTGGCTCAGTCACTGTCAACTAAACATGCGGTTAGACCAGGCTAATACAGATATTGGTGTTGTGCCACATTTGTTTTAACATAAGCATGGGTGGCAGGTCCTTCAAAAAGCAATATGACTAGACATCCTACCTCAGGATATACATCTGGAACAGCTCTCAACAGCTACAACACCAGTGTCTTTTTAAAGAAGCCGCTTGTCTGGAAGTCTCATGAAACACACAGAAATTAGTGTAGACTCAACACAGGGCATGACCCAAACAGGACCCAGGGAACAGATAAATATGTGCATTGAAGGCTATAGTATATTTTGTATGTAAAATACCCTCCAGTGTCTTCCAACTGGTAACGGGCTTCTCTGCCATCTGCGCAGCATCGATTGTTAAAACCTAATAATGGAGTGATGCAATGCAAAGCCTATAGTCGTTTCCTGTAGTTACCATAGCAGCAGACTAGCACTGTTTATAGTAGAAAAGCTATAGCTACATGTAGTTAAGCAACACCCACAACAGTGGGCTGTAGCCTCGGGGCTCTCCATGGAGACCGTGAGAGGGAACAGACCTACGAATTACACTCCCACCACCTGGGAAGAGAGAGCTACGAAGCTCTCCAACAGTGTGGGTTCACAGGGCGGCACCAAGCAGAGTGCAGCAGCTCATATATATATATATATATATAGTTCTTTATCATTAAAATGCTATTGCCACAATAGACAGGAAGGATTAAGACAAAACACATAAGTTAAAACTGTATTGAAAAGGAGGACATCAGGATATATCAAGATCAAAGAGAACCTCCAGGGCCTCATTAACAACAATGGTCTTAGATTTATACTTGAACTTGGTGTTCACATCATTTCCGACGGTGTGCTTACGCGTGATTCGTAAAAAATACTGAGAATAAAA
Organism: Amblyopsis hoosieri; assembly: GCA_027564755.1. NCBI lineage: Eukaryota > Metazoa > Chordata > Actinopteri > Percopsiformes > Amblyopsidae > Amblyopsis > Amblyopsis hoosieri. Next base: position 11,677 of record JAODUE010083353.1, read on the forward strand.
CTTTGCTTTAGGTTAAGGTTAATGGTAAACCAGACACAAATCCATGAATATATCGGAACATTCAGATGGTAGAAGACACTGAATTATTAAGTGAATACCATCTTAAAACCATTGCATTTACAGTAATACATTTATCTTAAAAATACTACAAATGTCACTGGTGTAAGATACATGAGGACCTCTGGTTGTTTTAAATGCCCTTAAATGTCACATGGGATAATAAATGTTGAAGAACTCAAGACAGGAATTTTGGGTTGTCTTCTTAAATCTAATTTAAACTTTAACAGCTCTGGGCCAGGGATAACATCAGACCTAAAAGCTTCATGGGTAAACACACAAGGCAACAGACACACAGAAACTCAGATTTTACGGCCAGAATCAATAGAAATAAAAAAAACTTGCACAATGTGAAAGGAGATGCATTAAATGTAAGGTTCTGTAGCCCATGGTCCTGCATGCTATTACACCAAAGATGCATGCTACGTTTAAACTACGCTTGAATCCCATGTTAATGTCTCCTGTTCAGCTAATGACCGGTAATGTTTTTCTACCCATATGTGTGTTTTCTTAAGGCAAATGAAGGGTAATTGTATAAACAAATGACTCAATGGGCTGCAATTACAATGAAGTCCGTACGTTTAGAAATAGCACACAAGTCCTAAACACACTCACACACAAACACATTCTTAAAAAAGACTGACTAACACAATACGACAATCCCAGCTTGTACAAGACTAACACAATACGACAATCCCAGCTTGTACAAGACTAACACAATACGACAATCCCAGCTTGTACCACAAACCCTAAGGCACAGAAAACCACTAGGCTTGTCAAACCTGCAGTCTGACAAGTCGAATGACTGTCAAGTCAATTTTATTTTAATCACATTACATAACTGTGTTTTTTAGTGATACGATAAGAAAAGTGACTTGACAATATGTTTGTGAAACCATACAATATGTGCCTCCTCACTACACAACAAGAGCACATGTGTGTTTTCGGGTCTACGAGAGAGGTTGCATTTCTAATGTTCTCAGGTCCTTAACAGTTAAGTATATCTACAGTACATCAAGGCAGGTTTAGTACTGGCAGAGATCCCAGGCCAGAGGGAAACCTCCACAGGATGCAGAGGCCCCAAGATGGATGGGAGATATTCCACAAACTTATCTAACCAGCAATGGTGGTGTGGTCTCGTTACACAGTGCACCATGAACATTATACTACTGTAACGACTCAGCAGAAACAATGAAAATAGATGTACTTGTTAAATGACTACAGTATTAGGCTACTACCGTGAGTCCGGAGCAGGTACATTAGAGGAATTTTGCTAAATAATGGAAGGAAGGACCCCACAGGGCAAGTCTGGGATTGAACTGGTGACCTGGGGATTTGCAGTTGCCTGCTCTATCCACTAACACATCCTGAACAATGGAATACACCACAGCAGGGCTCTAATGATAATCTAAAATGACTCTCCCAATTTAGACAGAACAGACAGACAGACAAATATCAGACAGACAGACTGTCAGATTGAACCAGATTGATTACAAATAACAGATGGACCATGCAGGATTACAACAGGCAGCAACCGTATGGAAGGAGACAGCCTTCCACTATCTGCCTCGAATACGCTTCTGAGCGGGCTATAGAAGCTAATGAGCTTCAATATAACTCACAGTCTGCCACAGACTCTATTAGGTCATACCAGGAGTTTTGCTCTATAAAACCTTAGTACTGAAATAAATAACAAAACAAAGATTGAAAGAGACATCTGAGCACTGAGTAGAGCGCATAGAGGAGGATTTAAACGTATGCAAGGCAGCGTTGAATTTAGGGACCAACGGATCAAGCACAATGTCATTGTTATACAGTGATTAAACACAACTTGACACAACTTAAACTCTCCCCGGGTAAGTGGTCTATTTTTGTCCCAGACAGCCCTCCAGCAATGACAAAATGATAAACGATGTGAGATTTTAAGGAAGGAATGTCAGCAGCGTCTGGAAAATATCCGTATCATGTGTCAAAACATTCTGATTGAAACGTATTGGGGACATCACGTGAGCGTTAAGTTGTTTTATTTGGAGAGAATATATGCATCAATCTATGCACTGAATATTCAAATTACACCTCGAAACACAGTAATAACATCTGCAGGACAGTCATTTATGCTTGTTGGCTAGGCTATAGATAAGTACTCTTGGCCACTTGTGAAAGTCAGATTGAATAGTTAGTTGATCTTAACTGAGTAATCTTGGCCCCACAATGCACTTGGCTTTCAGTACCGTGCTTGGCAGGGTTTTCCCTGCTTAAAGAATTCAGAGGTGGCCACCTTTGTGAAACCCCACATCCATGTTAAATTGCACATTATTTTTATATTTCAACTGTATAAATTGAGCAGCATCAAAACCTCTGGCTTGAGCGAGAAGCTTCTTTGGCAAAAAAAGACTAGGGAAAGACCGACAGACAGACAGACAGACAAACAGACCAACAGACAGACATGTTAACAGACATGTGAACTTTCATGCCAATGAATTGAATTGAATTGAATTGCATTGAATTGAATTGACAGACAGACAGACAGACACAGGTGCAAATAGTCACAGTTGGACTTCTCTGGACTGGTATTTGAATATCAGTGGTGTGTAAAACAAGCCTTGCCAAAGATTACGGCACTTGTTTTATGATCTTTGGCAAATATTACTGCCTTGTGAAAGACAGCGACAGGTGAGCACAATTTAGCTGTCTCTCTCTCTCTCTCTCTCTCTCTCTCTCTCTCTCTCTCACTATCTCACTCTCTCTCTCTCTAACAATTTCGCTCTCGCTCTCTGGGGAGCACTCGCTCTCACT
>JAODUE010083364.1:0-14527 GCA_027564755.1 Amblyopsis hoosieri
TTGCTTGGTAACAGTCCAGCCACGTAGTTGCCGACACAGAACCAGAGACTGTTGATAGGAGTTTAGAACTATGGTTGTGGGACTATTTGTGTTGGCGGAGCCGAATGAATCATTAAACAGACAAACAAATCATTTTCTGTTGGTGCCTATTACTAGTATTTACAAATAAAATGCATGTGTCGATCTGTTGTATGAAAGCAATAACACACTCGAGGTCGTGCGTTAGACTGAATATCCACACGGCTGTGATTATCTCAGCACGTGATTCATTTGAGAAAGCTGTCAGTTAAAACAAAGACAGCTGTGATCTAAACCGCATCCCAGCAGAAGAATTGGCCCTTACCGTCCTTCGTCCATATCCTGGCGAAGCCATCGTAGGAGCCGGTGGCTAGCAGCGTTCCCTCACTCTGTCAGGGGTGGAAGGTTGAGAGGACAGGGTGTTTCATAATTGCATTAGCCTTATGTGAATGCTAGCTAACATTAGCAGACACAGTAAACAAATAATACTGATGAGTCTTATTCAGACCTTGTTATTAGTCAACTCTGTCAAGGAGGAAACGCTGAAAGGCAGGCCAGGGTGTTTTATAATTAAATTAGCCTAACGCTAGCTAACATTAGCAGACAGTAATCGCTGCTAGAAATGTGCCATGTCCTTGACTTCTTCACACTTCAGTAAACACTCCTTGTCCATCACAACCCCTGGTTATTTACCCTGCGCAACACTGCTCAAATCAAGTATAGGAACAGATTTTTTGCTTGTTCACGATTCAAGTACAGTTTTTGGTCCAATAGAAATAAAATGGGCTGAAATTACTTATTATAGAGGAAATATATGAGAGCCTTAAAGTAATCATTGCCAGACACATATAATTTAAAGCCCCTGCATATGGGGTGGCCCTTACGTTCCAGTCTAGCGAGGTGACGTCTTTGTTGCTGGGGACATCCTGGCCCCCCTCCCTGATGCAGTGCCTGAGCACCAGCTGAGTGGAGCTGCTGGTGCTGTTCTCACTCAGGTTCCAGATGCGGGCCGTGGAGTCTCCAGACCTGACCGACAGCAGAGGCACACAGGCAGGCTTGGTGAGGCAGGTCGGGACAAGCGCAGAAGCAACGAGGAGCAACGTGGGGGACGGAACTTCTCACACTTACCTACACTAAACTTTGCAGTATAACACAATTATAATGTCTGAAACCTTCAAATATGAATAAAGTTGAATATAATTGATACATTGTCTTCTAAAGATTTTTAAAAACATGGAATCTCTATATTGTTTTAAGTGCCCACATTGTTTCCAATACTGGGAGAAATAGGGTGGAACTCTACATCATTCTGAAACATATTGAAACGTACTGAAATATGAATATGTTACAAGCTCTACAAACTAAGTTTACAATCTGCTCACATTCTATTCCCTACTGCTATAATCCTACTTTTGGTGTCAGATTACCCATTTAAACCATCTCACTTATTTCAAGATCTGGTTAATTTAAACAATTGATTTGTTTAAATGTTCTTAATTTATGTTTAATATAAATAAATAACATGCATGATGAAGTGATTTCAGTTTGTTTTTCCACGGACGCATGAGGCCATCATGGTTTACCGTAGTTCAAGGGCGCTCGGCAATTTGAAAGTCCCGTGAGCGTCTCAGTTTTTTTTTTTTTTACATTTTCTGGATAGGACAAACGTTTAAAATAAAAAAGCAATGTCTTTCTAACCCACACGTGCATTTTCGGGGTCCAGAGAGTTAACATGAGGCAGGTGAGCAATCTGACATTCCTCAGCCTTACAAGGTAGAGTCAGCAACGCTGGAGAAAGGAACCGTGACGACACATTCACGGAATTTGTAGTATATAGCGTATAAGCTTACAGCGGCTGACTCAACCTTTGACCACACTAAACTCCCCCACACCCTCAAGCATCGCAAAGCAAAGGGCGTTCGCTGACCCCGAGGCGAGCAGGTCGCTGACAGGGTTCCATGCGCAGATGAAGACCTCAGACTCATGGCCCCTCAGCACCATGGCCTTGTTCTGGGGGATCTCCACGTCTCCATCCACCTCCATCAGGTCCGCATGGTTGTCTAGTGGGGATAGTACGACAACAACACAACACGCGGGCGGTGTAAACATCTAACAGACCACGACCTCCCTCTCTCCCCCATCTCTCCATTTACCCCCCTTCCCATCCCTCCATTTACCCCCCTCCCAGCTCTCTGCCCCCACCTCACCCCCTCTCTTTCCCTCCCCCCCCTCCCTCCCCTCCAACTCACTAGCTAGGGGGTGCGCTCCGTTCTCTTCCCCGTTGGCCGTGCTCTCGCCGTTCTTGGCGTTGCCGGCGGCGACGCTGCCCCCGGCGGCCGAGGCCGGCGTAGCGGCCGAGGTCTGCTGCTGGGCCATCTTGTCCCGGTAGGCCTGCTGCCGCGTCTGCACCACGTCCGGCATCACCGCGTCGATCAGCGACAGGGACTCGATGGGCCGCCCGTCAAACAATGTGCCGTCCTGCGGAGAAGAGCAAGGAGGAGGGGGTTTCCTGACCAGTGCTTCTCAAGTGGACCTCTAGGGGTACCTGGGCAGTACTACTATTTTGTAAGGAATAGCAGCAGCCTGTGTATTTTCTCTAGTTGGGCTTAGGCTTAGCGGCAGGGTCTGTCATTCCAGAACGCTTGCTAGCTTCGAGCTAAAATCTAAACAAACAAAATAAAACACGCCTCTGCCTTCGGTGTAACAGGGTGCTCCATCAGAAGCTCCGCCCCACACACAGGAGACGCATCGCAAAGGCTAGGATACTGTTGCTGTATTAGCAATTAGCTTAAATGTATTAGCAATTATTATAAAATCACAGACTAGACCTTTAACATTCAATACTTTCTTTGTATGATGATCAAATTATATACCTACATACATACATACGTGTGTGTGTGTGTGTGTGTCTGGTGAAAGGGTAGCCTTGCAAGACCATCCTGATCTCGCAAACTTCCAATTTAATTTCGCTGTGAGAATCAGTATGGAAAGCCAAGAAATCCTTGCGACTGAATCCGAGTAGCAGCTGATCTGACCTGATCAGCGTCGTAGTGATAAGACAGCTACTACGGCCGCGGTTTATGTATTATGGTTTATGCCTGCCCTTTTCAAACAGCTTTGATAGATGGCTCCCCAGATGGAGTGTGTCAAACCATGTCAGGTTAGTAAAGGGGTTTGGAAAATAATTGAAAGAGGGTACAGAAAGAGAACAACCGCTCTACAGTATCATGTGATATTCAATAAAGACCCGTTATATAAAATGAAACGCAACACATAAATCAGTGCACAAACATGCTGTGTGTGTGCGTGTGTGCATGTGTGAGCATGAGCCGCCTCACCTCATTGATGCTGACTTCTGCCTCTACGTACTGTAGACCCTTCTGGATTATGCTGATCAGGGCAGCAGGGGGCACTAGAGCGCCATTGATGTTGGACTGGCTGATGTGGCTCTCTATGCCAAAGGTGAACGCTGAGTGCGAAAACCCTGTTGGGGGAAGGGAGGGGGAGGACACGGAAGCATGTAGAAGCCATCAACAAACGTCTACTTTTTGCTACAAATGTCTGAGAATACCGTATGTGGATGTCTTCTTTGACGCTTACATGGACATACCTTATGAACAGATATACACGCACACACACACACACACATTTAATTACTTACATACATACATACACATACAGAATATACACATCTACACACATAATTATTGTATACTGTGTAATACATGTATTTGTATTTATATATGCAGTTTAAAGTTGCAGTGCAGACAGTGCACATTAATAAAGACTTCTGTAGAAGTGCCAGTTTAGCAAATTTTCAACTGCAAGTCGTACATAAATAATGGAACCAGTTTCCTTTGTTGCAGTTACAAAATACTAGTTTGTGCTATTTATGTAAATAGGTAATGTACCTCATCATCACAACATTATTGTACACCCTCACATGTGTTTGTTATTTCAGCTAATTGGACCCATTACCTGGGTCGAGGTCAGGTGATAATGTGCTGCAAATTGTCAATTGAGTAAACTGGACCAAATTATTTCTCAAGTAAAGAAACATTCAACAAAAGCTGCCCTGCGGTAATAGGATACTTTCACGCTGCACACAAATCTGGCCCATATCTGATTTTTTTTTACCCCTAAGTGACTCAGGTCTGATCTTTTCAGAGCAGTGTGAACAAATCACATAATTCATGCGACTTTGACGTCAAGTTGCTCTCAGTCAATGTTTACTTTCATTCAACACGGCGCGCCACATGTGACTTCTTTTTAGTTTGAGCATGCACAACACTTCAGAACCGTGATCAGTTCACACTAGAATCTGATACGTGCCACATGTAACAGGTAATGTGACCAGCAAAACAAACAAAAAAAAATCGGATTTGAGCGCTAAATCGGAATTGACGTCACCCATAGATTCACCCATAGTGAATCTAGTTTTCTGAATGCTCACATTTAAAACATTAGTTGTCATGAATGAGCAGATTAGACAAAACTATAAATATATATATTTTTTAACCAGGCTATAATAAATTTATAATATAATATTTATTTATGCTATAAAGTTGGACATTTTAACATGAGTTTATGGGAATTGCCTTCCTTTTGCAGCCAGCCTCAAGTGGCCGTTCATGGAACTGCAGATTTTGGCACTTCCGAGATGTATTAATTTCTCGGCACCGTAGTGCCGTGGGAAGAGAGGAGTGTTGTGTCAGCTGTCTGTGTGTGTGTGTGTGTGTGTGTGTGTGTGTGTGTGTGTGTGTGTGTGTGTGTGTGTGTGTGTGTGTAAAATACCTGACTCTTGTAGGTATCTGTAGACCAGGAAGTTGACCTCATCACTGCTAATGCTCATCTTTACACCTGTTACACCATGAGGTCAGCAACACACGCACCTGGCCTGGGAAAAGGGTCCGGGGGAAGAGGGGTAACGAGAGGGAGAAATCAGATAGCTATAGTCACTACTCGAGTTACTCAGAGAGGTCATTGAGTGAAGAGGAGCGACGAGGGGGCGGTTTCGTCTTTACACCCTTTACACAGGGTGCTTAAACAAGCTAAACCGCTTGCGTCTAATTGGTTCTGTCTAAATCTCAGGGGTGACACGATTTGGTGGTTTGCTTTCTTAAACGGCCACCGCCATCACGGCTTTTGACTGCAACTCTGCCAGCCCTTGACAACACTGGCGATGAATTAAGCCGCAATAATATATGCAACAGCGACACCACATTGGCTCTGGCACATCTCCTTTCCATGGCCACATTCAAACACCTTCATCTACACTGCCTTTACATAGTTAACATCGTTTACAAACGTTTAGCAGCCATGTCAGTGTACCTTGGTTACTTAAGGTTTCGTGGCTTGGGAGTGTGTTGGGAGCCATGGCTGTGAAAGCCGCTCAAACCCCTTTCACACATGCGGCCTATCCTTGTAATTTACAGCCATATTTTCTTCATAGAAAGTGTGAAGGGAAACCGGACTCTATATGCAACTGCTAATTTCCCACCTGAAGTCTTCAACATTAACTACATACTAGAGCTGGACCAGAATATTCGACTATTCGGGTATTCGTTTGTTTCGATTGGCTAAGCCTACACACTGACAAGTTGTTGACCAGTGCAACTATGTGGTCTGAAAAAGAGAGATGGGGTGTAGCTTACACACGGACTGCCATTGGCCATTGCCATTGATTTAGCAGAGCTCCTATTCGTTCAGTTAAAGTGTCAATCAGACTGCAGCGGTTATTTTCATGTCCCAACAAGCCCCGCTAACATGCAAACGAGAATGGAAGGGTAGTCTGCAGGTTAATATGAAATTACTGCAACAGCAGTCAGTGCAGACAACATTTCTTAATTTAATAATGCGTTTTCGGACCGTTATAGAATGGTGGATTAAGTGGTGGATAGATACATGAGTCTAGGTGAGTACAGTACCGGTGTTACCTCAAATTTGAAGTACCGGCATTCATGTGCACAAGCCCGCAAACAGTCCCGAACTACTACTTTTTTTCCTTCTTTTTTTTTAAGAAAGTGTCAGCAGTTTAATTCAGAGAATTTGACCAACACTGAAATCGGCTATCAGGCCATATGTTATTTTAAATATTGTATCGGCCCAGAATTTCTCAATCGGTGGATCCCTATTCAAAACCTGTCTCTCCGGAGACTAATCAACCATGTAATGCTAGATCCCAGTGTCTGTAAGCCCCATCCCCTGGGAGGTAAACGTTCTCAGCATTTTAGAACTTGAATGTAGCCTACGTTCCTTGTTTCCCCAGGATGCCAAACCTCTGCAGCAGAAATGCAACATTTGGTGTCCTATATTCTGCACTTCCCAATGGAAGGACATGCCCAATGTTGCTTTAGACAAATTGCCACTATTTAAAATCCTTAATATCCAAGTTTAAAACCATACATTGCAATGTTTTTACTATACCCTAAGTGTACTCCATTGTAATTTTTAGAAGCAGAGGTGTTAATACCTGATATTATGACTACACTGCCTCAATGCCATCTGTTGACAATAGGCCTGCTTCAGTAACCACAGGAATTTGAAAAAGAAAATTAAGCTTGCAATGGCCACAAACCACCATGTCACTGCAGTGGCGCTGTTGAGTTGCAAGTCAATGCCAGACTCCTGTGTTTACAGTGTGGGAGAGTGGGGGATGGGACAGAAGGGAATCTCTCTCTCTCCTCCCACCCCCCATTTCCGTATGCGAGTCTCTGTGTGTGTGTATGCGTGTGTGTGTCATAGGCAGAGAGGGCCAGGTTTAAGCAGAAAAACAAAAGCAGTCTAAACCAGATAAAATAAACCAAATAGAGCACCAACATATTAAATAGATGATGGCATACTGTAACCGCCATTACGGCCACAGTTAAGGGCATAGGCTGCCTTATTTTTATACATTGTGATTATGAAATTATAAACAATCAAACAATGATCTATATAGCTTCTGGTGAAAGAGGCACATTGTGTCGCCACCAAAATTGTGAGGTTAGGCTACCTAGACCAGAGCGCTGATGCAAGAGTCCGAGCTGTAGGCAAGAAACCCTGACCTACATTTATTTATAGGGCCGAGCGGGTAAAACCACATTTGAATCAAACATTTTGTAGATCAGGGGTCACAGAAGGCGGGAAGTGAATTCAAACATTTTTGGAGTTTATGGGGACTAATAACTGGAGTAAATAGACCACGGATGTGTCAGTCAGCAATGCCCAAATGTGGACTGATTCCAAACTGATTTTGAAGGTTGAAGAGGTGAAGAGGAATTTCACATACAGTAGTTGTACCACCTCCAATTCAGCTTCTTCAAACAGAGAGGTTTTGCTATCAATATTTGTCTTCTTACGCAACGCTGTATGTCTGTAACCGCCTGCAACAACCAAAATGTTCGTAGTCTAGGACTAGGTTAAGTTTAGTTAGTAACCTAATGCTTAAAAACTTATTATTATTACATCATTCTATTATCCTTGTAAAATTACTAAATCAGAGTACAGCTCAGTTATTCACGAGCAGCGGGCCAAATGCGTTATGTAAATCTCACTTTATATTCATTTTGCAAGACTGTATGTTAACATAATACTGCTGTATCATCGGTTTTCTGTTAAAAATAAAAAAATGATTATTGTACATGGTTAAATCCAATGCAAAGAGGATGTGAATTTTGCTACTTTAACGATTGTTAACTGCATTTAATCCACATTTGTTTGGCTAGCTAGTAGTAGTACTAGCCAGTAGCTACTGGTATCTGCTGTGTCTGTCCAACATCTGTTTTCTAGCTGTGCTTCAAAAGTTCACTCAGTCAAGTTGTAGGAGCGGGGTTATTTACACTCCAGTTCTGTACGTGTGCGTATACGTATTATAAATGCAGTCCATTTTAATTATACACAAGCAGCATTGCCGACATTTCTCCACTGCGTACTTAATGTCTCTGTGTAATGTCTAAATGTGTCACACACACTTTAGCCATTTGTTCAGCCACATAAACATTCCAGGAAACATCCATCTTCAGCTATAAATCTGATCTCCCTAATTCAAGATGGCCCCACCCATACATTATGAATACATCAGCCTCAGAAAACAGCCACTACTTTTTGTTCCTTTAGGAATCAGTCAATTTTGCCCAGAGGACCCTCCTCCCCCATCCCCCCCCTCTCTTGGTCTTGTGTTTAATACTTGTAAAATGCTTCTTGCCTGCAGCGAGAGAAGCAGAAAGCCAACAGACATGTTGACAGCGCCAACAGCAACATCTATAGGCATTGATGGCATATCTCTCACTAGGCTGGACGGAGCTGAAAACACACATTTATATAGTGGTGTGAGATTAAATACTTTGTGCGTTTTTTGGGGGTTTTGGAAAACAACTTGATTTATATCTTAAATGCAGTGTTTTCTTCATAAAGACAAGCTTACATTAAAGCGCTCACATTTGAACTTGTTACAGCTGACTGAAAATTAGAACAAAGCCTCGAGGTGGGGTTAGCAATTCTAATCCGATATTAGTTTTTAAAATTAATCAAAGATCTCCTCACAGTCCACTAGCTGCCATGGCTCTGTAAATGGGAAAACTAAGTGGGGCGGACTGAGTAACACCACCTTATTCCTTAACAATACCTTATTAGCAATGGTTTTTCAGTGTGTGTGTGTGGGAAGGGGGTGGGGGGGTGGGGGGGCTTCTGAAGCAGCAGCACCCTGTGGCACTAAAGGGAGAGGTGGCCATTTGTTTTAATATTGAATTCAAATATCCACAATCTTTCTCCTGCATTGCTTACTCCCCCTTTTAAAGTACACTATACAGACCTGCCAACGCTGCAAACTATTTTAGAGCACCAGATGTAAGCGTGAAAAATGACAGTGAACTTGCACCGAACTGAGGTTCTCTCCCCCCCCGAAACGCTGGTGGCCACACTATTTGTAAATTTGATCGGAATTATAGAACACTATTACTGTTGTAAATTGGACAGTGAGTGTTTACTTTTCCACAACGCACAAAGTCAAAAACGTAAGGTAAACCGGGTAGGCGTGTATGTCGACGGCAATCTCAGAATCATAACAGGATAGTATCTATCTATTCTATTAGTTACTAGCATCTATTCTATTAGTTACCAGTATCTATTATTTAATACTAGTATCTATTCGAATAGTCACTAGTATTAGTATCTATTTGAATAGTTACTAGTATCTATTCTAAAAGATACTAGTATCTATTCTAATACTCACTAGTATTAGTATCTATTTGAATAGTTACTAGTATATATTCCAAAAGATACTAGTAACTATTCTAATACTCACTAGTATTAGTATCTATTTGAATAGTTACTAGTATATATTCGAAAAGATACTAGTATCTATTCTAATGCTCACTAGTATTAGTATCTATTTGAATAGTTACTAGTATCTATTCCAAAAGATACTAGTAACTATTCGAATAGATACTAGTAACAAATTGGTAATTTTTGCAATAAACATCTATGGGCCGCTGCCGCTAAAATATCTACTATTTGCTTCTGACTAGTAACTATTCCAATAGTTACTAGTATCTATTCTTTAGATACTAGTACTGACTACTGACGCCGTACCTCACTCCGCCCACTACAAGTTTGAAAAATGCGTCAAGGAGCTGAGTGAGGGGAGGGGAGGGGCTGAAAGGGGGCCCCGCCCACCATTAACATTAACTTAACATTTTAATGTTATGACGTATGAGCATGCTAAGTATACGGTTGTAAACAGCCACGTTGGGGTGATTTTTAACAGATATGATGTGTAGATCTGTTTTCAGCACATAAAATGTAGATTTATATAAAAACAGGATTCATGTCAATATTAACAGCATTGATGCATTTCATCAGAGATCAGTCCTAGTATTACTTCGTTTACAGCTCCAAAAACACATTTTAGGGTGCAGTTATGTAACGACGATCTCCGTCACAGTTACACTCTTAGACACCACTGTCAGATGGACAGGTTTATGATATATGGGTGCAAAAGCTAGCTAGACAGTAAAGAATGAATGAATAAATAAATAAATAAATAAATAAATAAATAAATAAAAACAAGAACAGGTTGTCCCAGGACAATTCCGGCAATATTTGGGAATAGAGACACCAGAGGAAATGTATAATTCCATCAATGTATTCTCAGAGACAACTGCACGTACTGCAATTATCTGTGACATTTTAATAATGTCACAGATTTCAGAGCTGGTTATATTTTTGGCTTTGGCAGTGGAGTTGTTTACATCTGCAACCTATGTCAGGGCTCTCCAGAAGCATATGCGTTTTTTAATCCACATGCTTTTACTTAAGACCTGGACTTGTTCCTATTAGCAGCATACAAGCAGTGGGAGAGCAGCAGACAAAGAGGATGGATGAAGCAATTTATTGACAGCAGGAGATCATTAGCTGAACAGATCTGGGTGTGCTGAGCTCCACTGCCTCAGAAGCACTATTTTTCATTTTTTCCCCCTCGAAGATTTCAGTTTGTTTTTCAATTGAATTGTTCACATTACAGGTCACATTAAAAAGGTGGAAAAAGTTCTGACATGATTTATCTTTGTCTCATTATTTTTACATCACAAAAAAACTGGCATTTTAACAGGGGTGTGTAGACTTTTTATATCCACTGTAACTTTTTTGGTAAATTAGTAGTCAATAAATGCACCGATTTACATTTAAAATAGAATTTATAGTGCAATTTTAGTATTTAGGCTAACTTCCGAGAACTATTTTGAGGCTCAGTTGCTGTGAAAAAACGGCCCATTGGTGTGAACGGAGATGACCCAACACTCTCTTTACATGGCTCTGCCGTAGGGTACGTAGCTTCCATGGCTGTAGCCTACCTTCCAGATCACGCTGCTAAATTAAATAAACAAGCATGATTTTTCCGTTTTCTCAGCCATGAGTTGACTTCATCCAGAGTTTTGTTTCTCTGTGCAAGATATGTAGCAAACTCAAGTGCTACTACGGCAACAGTTATCTGTGTATTGACAGCATGATTGACAGTCCACCTCCCAGTTTGTTTTGCTCACGTTTGACAAAGTTTCTGTGAGATCCCATGTCCCTGGAATCACCAGTCTGAAATCGTTTGGAATAATTGCCAAGTGTGTGGTCCTGCAATTTCACTGAATCATCTAGTGTGTGGTTATGTAGGATAAAAAATGTAAAACAATCTGTCATTATGTCTGTGGTACCCAACGTTTTTAAAGTCGGTTAAGATTTGGAAATCCTGTAGTGTGTGGCCAGATAAAGCTGTTAAAGTGGCTCAACATATTTGACTTCACTGGCTGCATGATAAATAGAAACAGGCAAATTTAGACTACATGATGCAAACATGATTGTATTGGATACAAAGTAGCTGACCTGCGGTAACGTTAAAACATATGTAACAAGCTAGCGTGATGTTTATGTTGTGCTTTTAACAGTCCAGCCACGTAGTTGCCAACGCAGAACCAGAGACTGTTGATAGAAGTTTAGAACTATGGTTGTGGGACTGTTTGTGTTGACGGAGCAAAATAAATAATTAAATAAACAAAACAAAAATTTACCTACGACCAAATCACAGCCATGCTGATTTTCTGTCTAATGCACTCCCTCTCGTGTTATTGCTTAAGTAAATCATTATCAAGAACACTTACTAAATATGAACTCAAAACACCAAAATAAAAACACCTCCCTTCAATGCCATAGGGTGCTCCCTCAGAAGCTCTGCCCCACACATTGAAAACGCATTGAGAAGGCTAGGATATTGTTATTGTGTGCGGTCTGCACCAATTTGTTTAAATGTTCCTATTTACGGAGCTAGGGCAGTGTAGAAGCAGTACCAGCATATATTCAGTATCCACAGTTCAGATATTTGGTGAATTTGACTAAATGTGCATTAGCTTAAAATCGCTTACTATACATTTAAATGCTTAAATGATATCTCAGAACAAACAAAAAAACAAAACACAAGAGGTTACTTGGGGACAGGCTTGACGGAGGTGTGGAATGTCTGGCTTCCTTGAGGACACACTAGATGCGACATGTCTCACATATTTGCGGTGAGTTTCAAGAGCCGGGGCAGGACATTCTGAGAAAGGCGCACAAACTTTCTAGGCAAATGTGTGCGCAGAACCGAAATGTAGGCTTATTTTAAAACAAAAACAGCCCTTTCTTCTGCTTTCATGGCAAGGCATCAGAGGAGCAACAACAGGTCTGAGCGCAGCAGTGTCCACAACAAAACAAAAACAAAACAAAAAAATAAATCCACCCCAAACCAGACCACCCATTTATTTATGAGCTTCAGACAAATCCAGCCTGGATTTCTTACCACTGGTGTCTATATATTCTTTGAGAAACATAACGTGATGCTCCAAGAACAACCTCTTAAATCATTTGAAATTGATTAACCATGATTTGTCTCCAACACGGGTCATTCAACATTCAGTTTGATGTCACATGTATGATAAACTGCAAATCACGGCAGGCCTTATCTATTTTAGCACAAACAACACTGCAGGAACAAGTCAAATTATCTGATAATCAAATCCAAAACAGACGATGTACTGTATGTGACCTACAATATATTCAATTTACAAATCAAAGTTACTTCCTACTTTATCACTTCTCTGTAGTACCGGGTTCTGTAAGTGCATTTAACGACTCCATCTCTATCTCTACAGGATACAAACTACTTCCCGTTACAGCAGGAAACATTCCATCCCTGAATAGCTAGATAAAACCAACTCACAAAAAAGAAAACGTGCTAAGTTTATCTCTTACTGTCACACCACAACCCCAGGCAAGGTAGTGGTTATGCTGCAGTCTTTCGACTACATGTTGACAGACGGCAAACAAGCTAACCATGCAAACAGCATCTATGAAGTCTGGTCACAGCGGAGTTAGAAAGAATAAAGCAGCTCTGTTGAGGGGGAATCGGAAAGCTATGCAGCGAGCAACACAAAAACACACCAACCTGACATTAACGCGGTTGTCAAAGAGAGAGGAAAAGGTGGGGGTGCATGTTAGTATCGGCCTTCACAGCAAAGCTTTGTGGTTATTCCAGAAGAAAAGAACGTGTTAGCGTAGGTATAGCTTTTCACAACAAATATTTGTGGTTATTCCAGAAAATCAAAAGAGCAAGTGCAGCTGAACCAAACGATTAGTATTTTGCTTTGGTATTGTCATGGCTTAGCAGGAATATAGAATTGACCCCATTGCCCAATAAGATATTTGAAAATAATGTAAAGCACACTATATTTATCATTTTTGCATCGGGCTAATTGCAGTACTGCATACAACATTATATATATGGCTTGGCGTAGCAAAGCCTAGATATAGCGTAGCTATAGCCTACTCACCACAGTAGTAAGTCTGTTATTACCACGGGTATGCTCAGTCAGTGCTTTCTCCCAGAGGCTCAGCACCTGTACCACAATAAAGTGAGGATGTTTACCATTTTTAACCGGCTACCACCGGATGACAACAGTGTTTATATATATATATATTAGGTTTGTAAGAAAATATTGATACACCGAATATCACGATATTACGTTGCGCGATACTGTATCTATTCTCTAAAACACTACCGATTTCTTAAATAAATAAATACTTTTTTACTCAATTTATTTGAAAATGGGACCATGTATGAAAGACATTAACCTCAAAATAGAGGAAAGATGCTCGTTGCAAGATTTAATTTTAAGATAATGTTATGCTAAGTGTTTGTTATTATTTGCAGCGGCGCCACATGTTAGCATTGCTATGACAGTTTCACACAAATTAGAAAACACAATATAGCGCATTGCTTACAGTATCGCAATATTTTGAATCGTGGCACCCGTATCGTGATACCTACTGTATCGCCAGATTTTTCCCAATACACAGTCCCTTCCTAGCCTAACATTTGCTTTGCCAGTTAGTCTGTCTGAAAACATACTATTCATTCAGACATGCCGTTTTCGTCAAACAATCAGAATTGGTTTTCTGAGCTAAAATTATGTAATACTAAATATTACATTAAAAAATATATATAATAAAAGGGGGTAGAAACATGAAATGTCAAGTTAATATAGCCTGCCTTTGTAAGCAATGAACAGCGATGTGCGCTGTTATTTGGATACACTACATTACAGCCTTGCCTTTAACCAGTTCTATGTAGAGGGTTAAGTCTTACCATGTGACTGACACTCATTCAGAATTCTTCACAAGGCTTCACCTTTAGGGCCTGGAAGAGAGGACAACAAACTATTAGAGAATGTTCAGCAGCCACAAAGTCTCTGCAGATGTGTATAAGACATGGGGGAACAGAGAGCGTTATCACTGTAAACGATTTAAACTTTTTGAAGTGCATTTCTGATAGACACAAACATAATTGCCCTCATTTATGAAACGTGCGTACGACAGAAATCTATGTGTACAATCATTTCCACGCAAAGGTCGGCATTTATTAATCTGGACTGATTTGTATGGAAGTCCATAGAGGACTAAATCCAAATGAAAATGCAATCCCAAATAGCATTTTAATTGTCAAACAATTCCA
>JAODUE010083375.1:0-14526 GCA_027564755.1 Amblyopsis hoosieri
TGGGGTCCCCTGCTGAAGCTGCTGCCCCCGCGACCCGACTCCGGATAAGCAGATGAAGATGGATGGATGGATGGATATATTTTCAGATTAAATATTTATTACTACAGTATGTATATAACTGTTGTATATCTATGTATTTGCAATGTAAGATGTCCTTGAGTGTTTAGAAAGGCGTATCAAATAAAATGTATTATTATTATTATTATTATTACTCGACTTTGACCGGCCTCACACTCCGGTACAGTAGGTGGCGGTGTATGTACCTTCTAGTTGGTTGCGATCCGGCATTGAACTCGAAGAAGAAGAAGAAGAAGACGAATCAGCTAATGAAGATATCCGCTCATTCGCACGGACAGAACTGAACCTTCCGCACATTGACCAGAAGGAAATATTTTCCTTAAAGGAAAAAAGTCGTTAATTACGTTAACATGAGACCAGGTAATGTACTGCATTTAATCAACATTAACATTTTGTCATTGATGACAAAATGCGTCTGTTTTTGGCGTTTCTAAGCTTATATTAGGAAGTTTGGACATATTTTACGCTCCGCCATTTTCATAATATTATGATTTTAGGCCGAATAAGAATGTCGAACACATCTTAAAGTACACGTGGATATAATAGGCTTATCCTGATCCATAATGTACAACGGAACCCTTAATATGGAGCATCAACATACCGTCCACGTGGTGCCAGAATGGTACGGTAGACTCGTGGTGAGCTAACTTAGCTAATGCACATGGGAGGAAATTTGTGATTACCGGTACTAGGTTTTTGGGGGCTTTTTTTTAACGTTATATATATTTTGGCTTCTAAAGGCCATGGGTCATACAATTTACCAATTTAATACATTCCTATTAATGTTTATGACATATTTGACGACTGACGTATAATTTATAATTATTCACTGGAATGTTACCCCTGTGTAGTTTTGTATATAAGTTATGTGTCCTGTTATTGTAATTTACAAAAAACAAGCCTGCTCGATTTATAACTCAATTGATTAAAGGGGCACCGACTAATGATTCGACTCTCGATATTCATGGTGCAGCCATAGACAAAATGATCCAGCTGCAGAAGTCTCGCTGTGGAACAATCCCTCCTGGATGTAGTCGGTATAAGCGATGTCTCGTACACTAAATTACATTGCCAAAGTATTCCAGGGTCATGGCCCCCTAGTGGTAACATCAAGCACAGGAGCAGTGCTCAGTACAACGCCCCTTACTGGTTACATATCTCGGAAGCAGTCCTCAAAACAATAACGTTCTCAACTAAATTTATTTTTCCAAAATGTCTAATTGTAAATATCAGGAAATATAAACATATTTAACCATTTATTGTTGCCCAAATTAAAACAGTCTTAAATTGGCAAATCCTTAGCTGGCCATTAACAGTACTCATGCGCATTTGAGCATTTTACTAACAGAGCAGACATCAACACATGATTTCAAATGAATCAGTTTTACACTCTTATGTACAAAGTTTTAATGTAATGCTTGGAGCCCGAAAAAAAAATCAACATTAGGCAAGTAAGGCAAAATTAAACAAACTGGCTGTACCTTTCATTTCTAGTCTGAAACCTCATTACTGATGTGTTTATTCTACAAAATACTAATTCTTACTACTATTAGCCTAATAAAAATAATACATTTTATTTAAGGATGCCTTTCAAGACACTCTGGGACATCTTGCATTACAAAACCACATAATAAAATTATATTTGACTAAAACAGGAGCATACATATTACACATACAATATACAAATAAAAAAGTGTGAAGATTAAAGGAGATTAAGCACATATTTCAAATAAAAATGGGTTTGTTGTAGTCAGATATGGGAGGGTCAGCAATATTGGCAGGGGAAAATGGTTACCGTATATTCCGGCGTGTAAGATGGAGCTCTCCCCCCCCCACCCCACCGTATGCGGTGACCGTATGAAAGCAGCAAGGGCGGTGCTGTACAAGTACGGTAGAAGAAAATCCACTCACCAGGATTCGTGGAAAGAAGTGACTTAACGCGGTCCCGATGATGAGAAAAGTTGGGGGTCGTCAGTCGTTGCCAGTCGTCTTATATGCCGGAAAATACGGTATATGAAACGGAGGTTGGGAGCCAGGGAGTTTAAAAGCAAGGCATTCACATTTAGTGCAAGCCAGGGGATAGGTACATTAACATTTGGCTTTCAGGCTTCAGCTTGTCCAACCCTGCGCTCCCGTCCAATGGTGCGCGATTGTAAGATGTAAACAAAGCAAGGTGAGTTTGTTGTTAGTGGGGTTTGGTTGACAGACTATGCTATTGTCCATCGCTGATGGCTGACGGGCATCACAATGTGAAAGAGGTGTAAAAGCAGCGTTCAGACAAGGTTATAAATATCTAGTGAAACACTTACCACAATTGCTGTGATAAGGATCACCTTCTCTCCTTCCCCTCTCTTAAACACACACGCAGATGCAAAATACACTCGTGCCTTGGCTGTATCACACCATCTCGATGTCTACATACATCTAGCAATGCATTATGCTAACGTAATGCTAACAGCAAAACAACTTTATATTTTACTGCTAGTTAGGCCTGTCGCGATAATCACTATCGCCTTATCGTGCGATATATGAAAATGACAATTTTTCTGACTGCGATAATACTGTATTTACATGCGTGTTGCTGACTTAAGACATGAGTTGAGTGCTGCGCTGCTCCTGTTATTCTCTTGTGCTCGTTTCTATCTAGCTCGTGTGTGTGTGTACGTGCACGTGCACACACAGCAGATAGCGACAGATGATGCGTGTTCCTCAAGGCCAATGGATATTGAATTGTTTAGGTAAAGGTGTTTTTCCTGACAACTGCATCTAGAAGAATAAATGCAAAAATACGGCATTTGTTTTATTCGCTTCGTTTGTAGGCTACCTACTTTGCCAAGCAATGATATTAGTGTAACCAATCACAACAAATAATTAATGTCATATGACAATAGCGGAACAGAGCTGCGTTTAGAATCGGCAAACATTTTTCTGTTTGCTTGAGTTCGCAGGAAACTGAAGAGGTAGTTTTCAACGAACACACATTAACACTGGACGAAGGGTGACAGTTTCAATCTAGTATGTTTACACAAAAAGTTCAACATTCAAGGTCAAAGCAAACGTTTGCCACGAACATTAGCCAATTCTGAACTCGCCTCATAATTTTGCTGCTGGTTAAAATATCTACTGGTCTACAGAGAATATGTTGCTGAAACATGAAATGATTATAGTAAATTGACATTTTGCTATTTCTTAATGATAAAACATTTAGAGTTCGCTTTATAAGGCACACTGCTTACCCACATAGCTGTAGATGACTGTACCTAGTGTGACATGGTTGTTCGCTATCTGAAAACAATAGAGGAGACTGGGCATAAAATGAAAGTACTGTCTGACCTGTTTATAGTAATTTATTAACTACTTCAGTTTTATTCACATTAATTTTTATAATGTATAATTAGAGCTACTTTTATGTTCAAAGTTGAATAAATCAAGCGTACGAAAATGTATATTGCGTGCATATCTTCGCCCCGTGCGATATCATCGCCCATCACGATGTATAACTGTAGACATTGTACAATGTAGTAGACATCGATCAACCATAGTTGCCCGCATAGCTATCAATACAGATTGCAGGGCTCCAGACTCTGACCAATTAGTCGCATTTTGCGACCATTTTTGGAGACTTTATTTATTTATTTTTATTTTTTTTGGCTTCTCTGTAGAGATGCACCGATTGACCGGACACCAATCGGAACTTTTGCTCAAAACCCGCGATTGTCAATCGGCCGTTTTTTAAAACATTTTGGCCGGTCTGTGTTCCGGTAGCCTACTTACACATTTCTTCTTGGTGTGGAAATTAAAATGTGTGTCCAAAGAAGATGTCAAGTCGTAGGTAAGCTACTCAGTCAGTACCTTTATTTTTATACAGAAAATACACACTTTAAGAGTCAATATCTAGCAAGTAAAACAGAGCAAAACAATTTGCATAGTAGCCTATTGTTCATCTCACTGAAAAAATAAGTTGCGCGTCTTATTTTTCAGTTGGCATACATAAATGCCAGTCTTTACCGTACCGCGACAGTTATGTTGTCTGTTTGGATGACTCGCAGGTGGCGACGCAGTGTGTAAATTATCCTACTGGTGGCGACAGTTCTATTACACATGGCTCGAAGATTCAAATATTTGGGCAGTTAAGTTAAACTATATCTTTCCGTATCTCCTGGCTGCTCCCTGCACCAACCTGTTAAACGGACGCTGCCTTGTAAAAATGACACATGAAACACATGACAAAGTAGCGTTGGCGGTTAAGGGACCGTCAACAAATTCCTATGACGGCGAGCGCTGGCTTAAAACGAGTACATTTCAAATCTGCATCTAAATGATTGAGCTGTACAATAGAATCTGTTAAAACTGGAACCGGCCAGTCAGGCTTAACAAAAACCGGTAATCGGTCAGGAAAAATGCAATTGGTGCATCCCTACTTCTCGGACACATTTTAAATAATTTCGAGGATTCCCAGACTGATTCTTGTGGCGAAATACATCTGAAGCTTGTGAGATCAGGATGGTTTCCGAGGCTAACAAACGCCAACATATTGTCTGTCCTGACAACTCCTGTATATGTTTTGCAGGGTTCAGTCCTCGTGGGGGACGAGGAGGCTTTGGTGACCGTGGGGGACGAGGAGGCTTTGGTGACCGTGGGGGACGAGGGGGATTTAGGGGGGGAAGAGGTAAGAATATAACCTGATATGCCGTAGGTGTCGATTGAAACTGTTTCAAAAGGGCAGGTGCTTTCAAAAAAATTATTGGTAGGTGATTGGACGACCCTTGCAGTAGAAAAGTTGGAAGAAAAGCGAAAACATATTTTTCGTCTTCTAATGCATTCTAATAAAACTGATGCAATATATTGCATCCTCTTACCTATATGAACTTCTGTAGGACTTTGCTTTTGTTTGAGTTTTCAAGTCTCTTTCCTCAAATCTAAACCATGTCCATAGCTAACAGTATGACGCTGATTGGACACACAATATGCTTATCGGCCTGAAACGATTTTCAAGCTCTCCAGACTGATTCTCGAGGCAAAGTCAAACTGAAGCTTGTGAGATCATGATGGTCTTGCGAAGCTAGTAAGAATAACCCTACTTTAATACAGACTACAAAAACCGCTTGATGGTTATGGGTGTTTCTGGCTTGTGTGTTGGATCCATAGCACTGGTTGGATCATCAGTGTGTCACACTACAAAAAAAAACCTTAGATGACAAGTCATGGTAAAGCAGACTAATTGAAAATAAATGACAGCTGGTTGCTTTGTCGTCCATGTAAACAGGGTGACTGTACAGATTGGTTTAAAATGTATATGTACTTCTTTGTCTTTTGTTTCTAAATATTTTCACTCTCAACTAGGGGGTGGATTTAAGTCTCCAGAAGGTGGTTTCAGGGGGCGAGGTGGTGGAAGGGGGGCACCCAGAGGTAGGGGAGGAAGAGGCGGCTTTGGAGCAGGAAAGAGAGTCTTGGTAGAGCCACATAGACATGAAGGTATTTTTATAAACACTTGTTAGTATTTTCTCAGGGGGTGTTGGTGGTGTACCTATTTTATTTGGGTAAATAGTGCATTTTGTCATCCCCTTTTCTCTTATCAGGAGTATTTATCTGTCGTGGGAAGGAGGATGCACTGGTGACCAAGAACATGGTTCTAGGAGAGTCTGTCTACGGAGAGAAGAGGATCAGTGTGGAGGTTATGTTAATATATTCTTAGTATACTTGGTAAAGGTATAATTTTTATTGAATCATGGTGGGTTAATGAGATGACAAAGCATGTTTTAAAATGGTGGTAGAGCTAGATGAGTTGATCAAAAAGGGTTTTAGCAATGCCTAATGGTTAAACGCTGTCTAATAGTAATCATAGGTCAGAGGTGTACACCCAGTAGAAGGAAATAACTGTTAACCATTCCCTATGGAGAGTTGCCAGACATTCAAAGTGAATTTTAGGTCTGGTTACACTATGCTATTGAAGTTTAAGTCTCCAAAAATGGTCGCAAAATGCAAATTGGTTGCAGTCTGGAGCCCTGTTACTACTGGCCTATAGTTTCTACAGTAGGTGTAGCTAGGGTTGGGAACCGACTATAAAATGGCAAGAACCAGGTGCCCTTAAAATAAATACAATTTAGGTTCTGCTAGTTAGGGATGCACCGATTGCATTTTTTCCTGACTGATTACCGGTTTTTTTCCAGCCTGACCGGCGGTTCCGGTTTTCACCGATTTTGTGTACAGCTCGGTCATTTAGATGGAGATTTTAAATGTACTCATGTTTTAAGACGGTGCTCGCCGTCATACGAATTTGTTGACGGTCCCTTAACCGCCAACGCTAGTTTGTCATGTGTTTACATTTTTACAAGGCAGCGTCCGTTTAACAGGATGGTGCAGGGAGCAACCAGGAGACACGGAAAGATATATAGTTTAACTTAACTGGCCAAATCTTTTAATCTTAGAGCCATGTGTAACAGAACTGTCGCCCCCAGTAGGATAATCTACACTCTGCGTCGCCAACTGCGAGTCATCCAAACAGAGACAACATGACTGTCGCGGTACGGTAAAGACTGGCTGTTAAGTATGCTAACTGAAAAATAAGAGGTGTAACTTATTTTTTTCAGTGAAACGACCGTTTCACAGGTGCATGTTAATTAATTGATTATGGTTAATTGAATGCTGACATGGAAACATTCTTTAAACTCTTTACAATAAAGATCTGTAAAGTTATTTGGATTTTTACATTATTTTTGAAATACTGTCTTAAAAAAGGGAAGTTTATTTTTTGTGTGTATTCTCCCAAAAATATTGAAACTGGGAATTGATAAGAACTGGATTCAATAATTTAAACCGGAATCGATTAAATTAACTATACCCTGTGTAGCCTACAGTGAATTTTCAATCCATAGCCTATATGTATTTAATATACCTAGTGACATGGCCTATACTAGGCTGAATTGTGTGGTTAATCCTAACCTATATCATGCAGGTATTGCATATCAGTAGGGTTGGGTATCGTTTAAATTAAATCTATTCCGAGAAATAAACATGCCAATCAGTGAAAACTCAGTTTGTACAACTTTCACTCAATGTGTTTACATTGACCAGCACAAATTTTCTGCTTTCTATTTTATGAATTCTCTAGGAGGAGTTTAAGTATGATGCGTGCAAATTGCCAAAAATGACCATTATATAAAAAATGGCTGACTTCCTGTTTGATGTAGGGAATTGCTCAGAGCTCTGTTTTTTTTGAAAGAAAGAAAGTTGTCAGGGAGGCTGCTCTGTGGGGGACGCTAGCAATTTTGCCACATCCATTTGGGAGACAACTAAAATCTGCGATTTTCCCATGGTAGACGTGTGTGTGTGTGTCTGTGTGCGCACCAAATTTGGTGAGTTTTGTGCATGTTTCGGCCCCCCAAAAAATGCAAGTGAGAGAAATAATCACTAAGGAGCCAATAGGGTCCTCAGTGTGTACTCGGGCCCTAATAATAGGCATTTATCATTTGTTTGCATTTTCAAAACAAACTGAGTTAAGGTTCTTTGTATTTTTTTATATTATCCAAATTGTAGCTGAGAGTTCTGATATCAAACACAAAATACTTGATAGCCATAACATAAATGCTTTTAGAAGCCATTATATGAAAGTAGTGAAAAACTGACAAAAGACCCTTAGGTTTTAAAGGGTTAAATGGTTCAGTGTTTCAGTTAAACTACCTCTCTCCGCTTCCCTTGTCTACTCCTTTACACTGGATTATTTAGCCAGCTAGCCATTCTACCTTTGTTTTTTCTTGTCTGTCCATAAAATGACTATCGTTTATTGCGATTATTTTCGACTAACAAAACGGTTATCGTGACCTCTATTGTGTATGTTACACTACTTCCCAATCTAGGCTGCATACAAATACCATAGGATGTAATGTATTGCTACCTTGATCTGTGTGTTGGATATAAATGCAGTGTGATACAACCTGTTTTGTTCAAATCTCAATTTCAGATCTTTCAGAAATGGACTAGTAATTCCTTTTATGGTTTATCTTTTTCCTCTCAGGAAGGAGAGACTAAGATTGAGTATCGTGCCTGGAATCCATTCCGCTCTAAGCTAGCAGCTGCCATTTTAGGAGGTGTGGACCAGATCCACATCAAGCCTGGGGCAAGGGTCATGTATCTGGGAGCAGCTTCTGGCACTACGGTGTCCCACGTGTCTGACATTGTTGGACCGGTGAGTCTATCAATAATTCAGATCGTATTTTAGAAAACGGATAAGCTTGTGTAATAGGGCGGAACGATAAGTCGTTTTCAAACCGAAATTGCGATTTGAACCAATGCAATTAGCAAATAACAAAGCATGCGATTTATATGTGCATCTGGCCCAGTTTTTTTTTTTTTTTGTTTGTTTTTTCTTTAGCGTCAATGGTTGTATTTGCATGCCGTCAGCTTTGTTTGACAGTAATTCTAACTAATCAGTGGTGCTCCTACCAGTCGTGCTCGTAAATTCAAGACGACGGTCTATGGTACATAGCCTACACTGCACGCCCACCAAAAGCAGCATGTGAAACACATTCGTGGAAGCTCTACTGAAAAATTGCCTCCGCTGAGCTATAAGCAAAGTCTGAAAATGTAAGGTAATCAATCACGAAGAAAAGCAAAGCGTGGTCAACACCTACTGTATGGAGTGCCTGATGTAGTGGCTGTGTCCGAGGAAGTTGGCGACAGGGACCCTATTAGCACGCCTGTACGCGGTCGTACAACTATTGTGCAAGCCAAATCAACGTGCTGGGCGAGACACTTTTACAAGGTAGCTAGCGTCCAGTTCACAAGATGCATTGTTTTAAAAAAAAAAAAAAAGACGTGTAGCATCTATGGCCTACTCTTTAACTGAGATGAACAATGTTATTCCAAAAGTAAACGGTGAAGGTAACTCTAGTCGGACATTCTTCATGGCAATGAGAATGTTACAATCTCTGGTGTAGCTAAATCGATCATGTTATGTGTGTCGCATCTGCGTAAATAACATTGTGCATAACCGACTCTTAGTTCCAACTGATTGGCAGATCAACCCATAAGCGCCATAAAACAAAAAGAACAGCGCCAATAAAGGTGCACTGGAACAGTGGAAATATAGTTCCAGCAGGGAAGTTTCTAGGATCGAACATTTTGGGGGGGGGGGTCTCATGAGAATACAGAGTGCCTGCTAAATCACTAGTTTCACTGTGTAACAATGAACAGGCTGTATTTGTTCAATCTCTATAGCCAAGACAATGTAATGTTGGAGATCTTAAACATTGCCTAAAAAAAATAATCCTAATTGTATTTTTTTATATTTTTTTATTTAGGGATGCTGAAATGCTATTTGTGCTTAAGCACATCTAAAAAATAGTCAAATTGCCAAGGTACACGGACTGTTTTCGCATGTCCTAATATGCAATAAATCCATGCTTAAACAAACGAATCCTGTCTCTTTATGCTCATTTTTTATTTGAGTATAGAGCAGTTAATATTTTGAGGTAATCTCATGTTGTAATTCTCCATAACGTTAACATAACATTTTAAATATTGTGTGTGTTTGTTACGTCTGCATTTCATTAGACATGTCAGTGTTTTGAAAATGTGTTCATGTTGAGTTGCCATTAAGGTACATTCGTTAACTTATTTTTTATGAATACAAATTTAAAAAAAATTATACTTGCTGTTTCAGGAAGGGCTCGTCTATGCAGTTGAGTTCTCCCATCGGTCAGGTCGTGATCTTCTAAATGTGGCAAAGAAAAGGACCAATATTATTCCTATTATAGAAGATGCCCGTCACCCCCATAAATATCGAATGCTTGTTGGTAAGTAGTTACAATTAAGCAATGCATGGTGGTTTGTTGGGCTGAATGATTCATCTTTTTAAGATCAAAATTGTGATTTTTAAACTAGGGCTGGATTATATACTAACCCTCACACAATAACACATTTTTTTTTAAACATATTTCAATAAGATATTGTCACTGAATTACCAGTGCAGCAGTCAGCTGCAAGGGTTATACAGTGTGACCATTTCACACCCCTAACCATATGAGCATGCTGGCATTTTTTTCACCAGTTTTGCTAGTGTCTTGCCTGTTGGCTTTAGCCATCTGTGATGACGAGGTAGCTAATATGGGAGTGTATTTGTGTTCATCTTTTGAGACCCGGTTCGAACAGCTGAACCCACTTTTCTATGAGCATGGATGGAGAGTAATTATGGTAACAAACACTTATGCACTCACACTGTTGGAAGTGAAAAGGTATCCAGTGCGCAGCGCGTGATTGTCATTGTGCACAGGGATTTCATAACAATGTGCATATTTGAGCAGCGAACCTGGTGACTAAAAGTCACTTGCACGTCATGTTTACACGCAAAGATTTTCACTTGCATTTGCGAGTGAAATGGTTGCACTGTAGAGCCCTGCTGTTATTAGGCTTTGATTCAATTAGGTAACGTTAGCTCTAATATAATTTCATGATATATAATTAATAGTTGACCATGAATAGAGAATGTTTCCAATATACTTATTTAGACTTTGATATATGCAACTTTAAATGAAATATTGTCTAATCTAATCCAGTTGCATCTACCTTTATTCTTGTTCTCTGGTAATGTAGGCTAAACTGTTATGATTATGCGAGTGATTAGTGTGCTGATCCATCCTCAAGCTAGTAAGATGCATGACGCGATGCACTCTCAAGTGTGTAGAGAGAGAGACCGAAGACATTTCAGTCGCGCCGTGGATATAAATGGCTTCAGTCATGGTGACATTTTAGAAAATGCTGATACAGTGGCGGCATAAAAGGGGAAACTTTCAGTAGCATGCCGCCAGGTAAATCATCTGCAGTCTGGCGTCAAAATATTTTACTGCACAACTGGGAATATTAAAATAGTTTAATTACCAGAACTAAGGCCTTTTATTCCCTTCAAAACAATGTATAATAAACAGAAGCCCCTCACTGAGTTTGTGAACATTACCGCTAGCATACGTAGCTAACATTAGCTGGAACATTATTGAATCACAATTATTCAAATGAATAATTTTAGTTAATAATTAAATTGGTGACTTCAAGCGCAGAGAGATGAGAACGAACACTAAATGACTAGCAAAAATGCTGGAGTTTAGGTTTCCCAAGTAGAACTGAACTGTGAGAAGGAACACCACCCGTACGGCAATACAAACGTTATTAAAGTAAAAACTAGTTATACTGTTAACTACCGTATGTAGTCACGTGATTCCGCCTAGTCCACACAGCTGCATGGAAGCAAATGGCGAACTCTTAACAAAGACAAAATAATCATTCATTTATCTTAATCGAGGTACAATGTTGTAAAATGCAATAAATCCCTGCTTGAAGCATTTCATGTTTATCTTTGCTTTATTTATTAATATAGAGCAGATACAATTTGTTGGCATATCAATCGTGGTAATGCTCAATGTTTTAAATCTTACATGTACAACATTTTTAACTTAAATCTTGACATTGCAATTATATAAAACAGAAATAGACAATTTCCCAGCGCTAGTTGCTTGCTGGTTCCAGCCACATGCTAATTGTGGCCACTCGCATTCTTTTTAAACTTTATTGTGAAGAACGTGCTCTTCTAACTCATTCTTATTTAATCTTCCACACCTATCTACTCCTACTCAATCTACACATTGCACATTAACATCAAAATTTTCAGCACTTTCCAGATGTAGGTGCTTTTACATTTCACAAACATGCATTCAATACATAAAGATGCAGTGTATATACAAATCAAACTAAAATTTTTACATTGAAATTAATTTAAGGCTAATGGTTGAAGACTACGCAGTTTCTACAGAAATTGACAAACTTTTTTTTATACATCAATAATTTTTATATTGAATATAATTTACACTGTGAAGGCAGGCTTGACATTACATATTAATACATTGATTTTCCTTGTTAAAACAAGACATGTTCCAGGTGGCCCTAAACCTTTGAGCAGCAGTGTGTGGTGGTCTGCTGATCCACAATATGATCTGATCCATGGCTCAAAACAATGACATGATCTGAAGTTTAGTGATTCACCACAAATGGGAACAAGTGCATCACATCTCACAATATCCTAGCCATGGCAATCAGTTTCCAATGTAAGGGGTGTAGCTTCTCAGGGAAAATCCTATGGCATTGAAGGAAGATATATTTTTATTTTTCTGTATTAATATATCAACAAGCTTTTTCCAGAATGACTTATTCCTTTTAAGGCCATGTAGAAAGATTGTGTCAATTTAATGGTAACTTACTTTGTTTCCCGATAGGTATGGTGGATGTGATCTTTGCTGATGTGGCACAGCCTGACCAGACCAGGATTGTTGCTCTAAATGCTCACAACTTCCTAAAGAATGGAGGACATTTTGTAATTTCCATTAAGGTACAGTAAAACCATCAGACTGAATCTGAACATGCATATTTTAGTGTGGCCCAGCATTATCAGTTCAATACTGCCATGTTGTCTATTTTTTACAAATTAACTAAAACATGACCATTAGCTTTGTTTACCACAAAAATGTATAAAACGAGATTGAACTATCAACTACTTTGAAAAGGAACCAGGGTCGGACTGGCTGGGAGAATTGGAATTTCTTAAACGATGTAGGGTATGGCCCACCAGGCAAAATGTTGTGTCTGCACGAGCAATGGGTGCTACGTAAATCAATGCAGATAATATGTGGTGGGGGACTGGCGGGCCCGGCAAACCAGTGGTAAAGCAAATGTCTAATTGCGTGATAGTTCTACCTAGGGATGTGCACGATTTTTGGAAAGTAGTGGTAGTAGTCACTCTCCTGCCTCAGCCTGCACGTGAAACACTCAGAACAATATTTTGATGCTGCACATCGAGTTGGTAGCATTTGATTTTCCATGCGTTCATGGGAGCAGGGACAACTCAAGCGGCAATCTTTGACTTGGAGTAGAAATTTGCAGCGCAGCGTCATGCATTATCCAAATGAAACGTATCAAACAAAGCTGGATTAAAATAACATTCTTGTCTCACTTCAACCCCTTCTGAGAAGGGGTTGAAGGGTCTGACTGCACACCACTGAGTGCGACCTATAGAACTTCGTCGGGTTTGTACATGAACTGTTGAAGGAGCTTATAAGTACATCCTTTCATCATAACATTAACATACATATGATTAATAATTAAATACCTAAAAACATGTTAATATGGCATATGCATAAAAATCAACTTGTAACTCAACATGCCTATATCCAATGCTAATGTTATACACTGTTCAGCCATAACATTATGACCACCTGCTTAATGTGTAGGTCAGGGGTGCCCAATCCTGGTCTGGAGAGCTACTGCCCTGGGAGACATCTAAAACATGAAGGGCAGTAGCTCTCCAGGACCAGGATTGGGCACCCATGGTGTAGGCCCTCCTTTTGCCTTGACCTGTCGCTGCATGAACTCCACTAGACTTATCAAGGTGTGCTGTGGAATCTGGCACCGACTTTAGCAGCAAATCCTTTAAGTCCTGAAGTTGCGAGGTGGGGCCACCATGGATCGAACAAATTTGTCCAGCACATCCCACAGATGCTCGATTGGATTGCCATCTGGGTAATTTAGAGGCTAAGTCAACAGCTTGAACTCCACGCTGTGTTCCTCAAACAATTATTGGCAATATGGAAAATGTTTATATAGCCTATTCGAAAGTGCTGCATGTTAAAGTGCCTTTTTTGCGAAGCCAGCAATGACATTTGCCTAAACAAACAAACACTTGATCTAGCTTGGTTGAGTAAACCTATGGATAGTTTTTAATTAATTTCCGTTGCTCTCAAAGGCAAATCGCATTCTTATTAATAAACAGAGCTGCTTTGACGAGTTGCAAATTACTTGCATCGAAGCTTCATTTAATTTATACATCAACTGTGCAATGTGTTTTTTTTCTTTTTTTTTTTGGTCAAATTCAGCATCTATTCATTCACGGTACATTTAAGGGGGAAAAAAATTACAATCTGGTGTTTCTACACAGCCCTGACAGCCCAGCCCATGCAACACAAATAAAGTGCAGATTGCACCACACAAAACTATTTCACCCTTGGCAATGTGTCCCCAGATTTGGGTGTGGACCATTAGATGGAGCACCTTATGTGTTTATTTTTTTCTGTAAGTGGATGCTATTCAAGTTTTGTGTATCTAAGTTGGTAAAAAATATATATTAAAGACGCAATAACATTTTCTGAAGTTATTTTTTACATGGGAGTACTATATATTCAAAAGAATTGTTTGACTGCAATGGCCGCGGGGGATTCGGCGTTCCGACGAGACTTCGTGTTTTTAGGCATCCACTCCTTCTTCTCGTGCTGGCCTTGCTTCTCCAGCTCCGCACACATTAGCTGCCAAATGGTATTGTAGTGGCTGTTCAGCCACTGCACCTGTAGCACAGGGAAACAAAACAAACAACTACACACAAAACAACCAGCCGAACAACAGCCCTAAACAGCT
>JAODUE010083397.1:0-14525 GCA_027564755.1 Amblyopsis hoosieri
TAATTTAGTAATAATCATAAAGGTGACTAACGGCCTATAGGAGTTTAAATAGACTCATATAAACGTAGTGGTGCCCCCTTTTAACCATATAATTATGAAATATGAATTATGAAAAATATCAAAAACTCGTATGTAGGATCACTACAGCCATTAGATGTCGCACTAAGCACACCAGCATCTCAAATCAAAACAAAATGCTTTGTGGGACAAACGATTGTACGATTACTGTAAAAGAAAACGAACAAAATAACGAAAACGAGGTAGGAAAAAACTGTCGTTATCTGAAATAAAAATAAAAACGAGGCATTACAAAAAATCGATAACTAACTAAAACTGTATTGTCTGGTTGCAAAACTAACTAAACTAATTAACTAAACTAAAATGAAATACAATTATAGAGTAAATGTCCTTAGTTTGTGTCTTTCTAAAATGTTATGATGTTTTTGATGAGTTTTTATTACACAATATTTTTTCTGACCTTGACAAATTACCCATATTACAAAAGACTAAAACTGAAGCTAACAAAAAATAAACTAAAACTATGCTTTTTCAAAAAATAGAAACTCAATTAGACTAACAACCCCGCTTTAAAAACGATTTAAAACTAAACTGAATTTGAAAAGAAAAAGTCAAAACGAAATTATAATGAAAGCTAAGGAAAAATGCAAAACTATAATAACTTTGGACACAGCATTATGCATGCATGCACTAACATGCACGAACAGCTGGACCAGCTATGTACTGTAAATATAGAACATAGAGGTGGGATTACAACATGTGCAAAGGGAGTTTGATGTTACTCTCTGCTCAGGAAGCGACTATATCTTTAAATGTAAAAGTTGGTTGCTGCTATATTCATGTTGATCGTATTATGTACTGTAGAGCACCTTCAAAGAAGCACATCTGTAGTCCTTCTCTCAGATGCTGCCCACAACTCATGCCAATGAAGAGTGGCACACCTGAGATTAGATGCCCATAATACCCTCGATTCTGGATTCAACATTGATTCATTCTTCAGGTTGGGAATGGGATATTTGATCCCACTTCCTTTATTTGAAGGTAAACTAAACTTTTTGATTGGTTGTACAACTAGTTTTTCACAACACTTTTCACCACACTTTGATTTCAGAGTTGAAATATAATGTGGATTCACCCTAACCCCCCCCCCCCCTTCCCCTTAATTTGCTGCTTCTGTACAGGAATCTTATGCTGAGTGAAAAGGGTGAATGTCCACAGTAGTAGGGTTAGGTGGTTAGCTTGGTTTGAAACGTACAAATACAACATATACAGTATCCGCTTCAAAAGCCCAAAACAAACAATTGGCCTGCTCTGTATTGATTATTTAGGGATACTCATAGGCTTACATTCAAGGAAGTAAAGTTAGTGAGAATGGCTAGATGAAGAGGTACTTTGAGGTGTTTAGATTACAAACTATAGTAACAGATGTATAAATAAGTTTAAGATACTGATCTGCATACCTGTTAGATGTAATGTTTTGTTTTGTTTTCTATTATTATGGTTTAGTTTAGTCAAGTTTGGTTTCACACACTCTTTTTATGACATCTACAGTATAACATCTATCTACATCTATAAAATCTCCAAACAGTATATGCACAGAGAATGATACATATTTCTTAGGCAAATCCAGATATTTTTGGTAATTATGTTTTAATCATTTATTAGGATAAAATAAGATTACATTTTGTAGCATACACTGTTGTAAAGTAGAAACTTTAGTTATTATTATTATTTGTTTTACTGTACTGTGAAAATGTATCAAGATACCTATTATCCATGGAAAACACACAAAGAAGCCTCAACTTCTGCTAGAGGACATGATAATGTACCTAAAAGGGTTACTAGCAGCATGCAGTGGGTCTGGGTTGATGGGCTTGCTGTGTTGTATTAGAATGACAAACACATTATTTTGGGTATTTTATGGTCTATTCTATAAGCTATCTACGACTCAAAGAGATGCAGTTACTGTACCTGCTGCTTATGTGCGTTAAAGGTGCCACTTAATTAAATGCATAACACCAATAGCACTAGAATATAACCATACTTTAAAGCTTGGTTATACATCCCCGAATATTGTGTGCTACATTTCTTAAATGTGCCTGTAACTATTGCGATATACCAACAAACAAACAGTGGCTAAATGCAATAATATCAGCACCATGGACAGCATAAGTAACTTTATTTTAAGGGTTGTGTTATTGCTTACAATATTTTCTTCAATTAATTTGAGATAAACATAATCAATTAAATATGTCGGCAAGGCTATAGAGCTCCTAAAATATCTACAGACACTAGGCCTTCCACACAATGTCTTGTAAAAATTGTCAGCTTTTTAGTAGGCATGTATGTCCTCCACGAGGCATGCTTTATTTGCAGTCGATAGTTAATTAAAGCATTCAGCAGTCATTGTAAAGGACAGAGAGGAGAATGTGACCGTTGCTGTATGCTTGATATTGTCCGCCATAACGCACCTTATCGGCGTGTGCCAGACAGTAGTATGCTTTGCTCGCCTTTGATGTACGACGCAATTACCGCGCTAATAAACGCGCCCGTCCGCACTGCGCGCATGCATCGGAAGATACATCAAGCCGTTCACTGCCTTGACATCATTATCGCACATTATCAGCCTTTAGAACAAAGCAACATATCTGGTTCTGATAGGCTACTGGAAAGCATGCTTTTGGAATTGTATACACACATTTGTCATAGGGACACTAAAACTTGATTGTGCAAATTTACAAAATGCACTTCAAATTATAACCATGCCATATTCTGTACATTCCTTTTAACTTGAGGAACATTCACAGTAATACGCAATTTTAATCAAATATGTATGGGCTATGATGTAGGCTATAATGCTATATGCCTGCCTGGGCTCGGACACCAAACATATTTTCTCTTGCCATGTCTATATAGTCAGGGTTTGTAAGTTACTGATTCCATAAAATATGTAACTGATTACAAAAAAAAGTAAATGTAATCCATTACAGTTACCAGCTAAAATAGTTTAATCAGATTGCCAGTTGTTGTTTTTTTTTTTTACTGATGACTTCTGTATGACTACTTTCAAATATAAGGGAAGCTTGCAGAAGAAAAATGCATAAAAGAATCGGTTGTCCTCTTATTAACCTTTCATTAATGTCAATCAATAATTGAAATAAAGTCCTACTTTAATCTGATCCCCTGCGGAACATAAACGATCACAAAAATAGGAAGATTTGGTGCACCAACGCAGTATTTTGCTTTGAATGGCATTTCAAAGAACAATGTTTAGACGTGAATGTTTAGAAGTAATCTAAAAGTAATGGAATGTAATCAGACTATGTAATTAGCAAATCCAAAAATAACATTAGTAATTATAATTTTAGTCTCGTAACCACTGATTTAAATGTAACGGATTACATTTGAAAAGTAACCATCCATACACAACACAATACACAAAACACAATATTTTAATTCCCGCACGAGGCTAGCGTTTCCTACTCAGACAATAGATATTGCCTAGATAATAATAGATAATTTTGTCTGGAATCAGGCCTATATATAGCCTATAGTGTCGTTTTGTTTTGAAACTTCGACAGCGCATGCCCCTTTCTCCCCGGAATTCTGAGTGGATGGCACTCCTCCCTACTCGACTGCGCTCACATCGTTGTATACCCCTCACGCACTCGTGTAGTTTCATGAGGGCACTATTTAAAGCAATCGGAGTAATTTGCATGTAATAACTCATTATTTTAATTGTGGCAGCAATCATGAAAAACATTGTATCTAGTCTAGGAAATTAAATATATTCTGTAAATGAAACCTGATGTGGTAGCTAGTGGGTTTGATATGGTGAGCCTTCTTTACACCCCCTTCTTTTTGTTATCTCTTGCCCCCCCACCCCCTCTCTCACTTACTCTATGCTATGGCAGGGTGCCAGATCCCAGACCCGTTCTCTATAGGTCAGCCCTGTACCATGAGGCATTTGCTCTAGGGCTGATAACTAGCCGCGTGGACGCGGACGTGGTGCGCGGGAAAGCGAACAGTATGCCCGTATGTTCTGGCAATAGCACTGTCAGCGAGAGGACCGCGGGATCCGACGTTGCTTATGTTTGGAATGAAAAAAACTAAAGATGCGGTGGAACCCAGGGATTTTCATTTGCGTCCTTATCTGCTGGATCACCGTCGGAATAAATGTGGCGGGAGTAACGGGTTCCCAGCAAGGAATCCCTCTGTCAGTGTGAGTGAAGCCATAGTGCTTTATAATAAAACTGTCTTCAATACCACGTCAACTAATTTGGTGGAAATAAAGGGTAGCTTAACGAAACATTTGATGGCAAACAATTTTAACAGAAGGAACAAGTACGGCATTTTATTTAGATTGTATTTTGCATGTTTTACCTTTGGGTCCGCAGCATCTAATCAACATATTTATCAGCAATGTTAAGGAAATTAATGTTTGACAGGGACAAACTGGAAATAAAGCAGTTCAAGATTTTCAACTCAACCTGAACCACCAATTTAGTTTTGGTCAATAGACAGATTACAGGAGAGCGGATATTTTAAGCAAAACGTATAAAGACAATGTGAAAATGATTCTTAATAAAAATGAGAGATTTTGTGGTCGGATGATATGATCAAATGATAACTTTTGCAGATGTAATATTTACCGGTCAAATGTGTAAATTTTTTTATAGTCAGATATACTGTATTATTTTCAAGTAGATTTATAATTTATTTTTGAGATAGAAATGCCTATAATGAAATGCACATATGTCATAGCCGTTACTTTGACCATATGGTTCCCAACTACACTTTTAATTAATATATTAGGCTTTTATTTCTGTAGGACTGCTTTTAAACTGTAATGTAAAATATTGCAGAAATTATAGACTAAATAAATAAAAAAATACCAAAGCCATAATCCAGTGATCCAAGGCCAATTTCTTTTGTAAAATGTTGATGAATAATACTTTCCAGAAAATAAGATTTAAGATGCAGTTGTTTGAATATGGTTTAAATCAAACATTTAATTGAGTTCAAATACGTTCCTGAACCAGAAAAATACAATTTAAATCAATATTTATAAAAAGCCATATTGGATGGCAATTTCTTTTTCAAATAAAATAAATAAATATATACAAGTAAAGTCTACACCCCTTCTATGAAATTTTTTAAAGATCATACATATGAAATTATATAAAACAATGCCCAATGTAGACAGTAAACGTGTCTAAAACACCAACATTTTCAGAATTCATATTTGTGTTTCAGCGTTAAACTCTGGGCATCAGCGTTTGGTGGAGAAATAAAATCGATTTCTGCTAAATATTCTGGATCCCAACTGTTGCAAAAGGTATAGTATTTACTATTCTTCGTACCCATACAGAGAAGTAAATCTCTCTCTCTCTCTCTCTATCTCTCTCTCTCTCTCTCTCTCTCTCTCTCTCTCTCTCTCTCTCTCATCACACGTTCTGTACACTATATAGGCTAATATTTTTTAATGGTTGCGGACACATTTCGTTTTTTCATCTGAATGCTGCATGATGAGAGAACCCCGGTGTGTTCATCAGAGACTCCGTTGTGTGTATCGTTTTCTCTCTCTTTCTCTCTCTCTCTCTCTCACTCTCTCTCTCTCTGTGTGTGTGCGCGTGTGTTTGTACGCGCGTGCACTGGATCAGGCCCATTAACCACGGCAGTGATTCCGTTCTCGTCTCATCTCTCCAGTTACCTCTCTGGAGTCAAAAGCTTCAACCCTGAGATAAGGCGACAGGGAGACAAATTGAATCGTGTGTGATGGGTGGTGGGGTGAGATGGTACACAGGCTGCAATGATGAGGATTTACCAATAAGAAAATAAATATTGACATGATGCGACTGACACATATTGAATGGATGGCTACTTGTTTGCTATGGTTTGCTATTTGGTGTGAAAACTGGACTCCTTATTCGAAAACAAAAATTAGCACAACGTATGCACCCATGTAATTCGCAATAATGTGGTTTATTGACACCTGATGGGAATGTGTGCGACTAGGCCTATATGCCCAGCTTGACGTGTCTCCCAGACAGTGTCAGTTATGTTGCACCTGTTATAGCGGGAGATGGTCACTTTTTGGTTTGGTCTCATGCAGTTTGATGCATCAGGACATTTGCAGCATTGCGTTTTCATGTTTGTTTTGGTTTAAGATTTGAGACTAATAATGAATTAAAATGCTTGTAGACTAATAGCACACTTGGCTCTGCAAGCTTCTTTATTTTCAATTAAGGCTATGCAAACTTTAAAATAGTATAGCCTGTCAGCCTATTGCACAAATATAAACACAACATAAAGGTTATCTCCACGTTATCTCCATTTGTGTTTTGAGTGTTGCATCTAATTTCTCCAGAATGGAGAAGCATTTAAAAATGTTGGTTTAAGTTTTGGTTATAGCCAGCTCACTGCCATTATTAAATGAACCAGGACAGAATAAAATAGGACACCGATACACTATTGCCTTTATAACACCCGTTGTCTTGCCTGTACCAGAAATTCAAACTAAAGTTAAATTATGTTGAATATTATGTTGTATTACAAAAACATCGTTGGTGTCAAACGCCTGATGTGCATTACCTTGCGTAAGCAATATTTTCATGTTGCTGTTCATGGAAGCATGTGTCTAGAACAGCATAGTCAGCGCAAAACCGGGGAGCTACACTGACGCCTTATTACTGTGCTCATTAAGACTATAATCATTACGTTTTATGGTGAATTAGACTTCATTTCACCCATACGTCTACAGAGAAAAGCTATGGGTCTGCACCATGGCCGCTGAATTCGAGATTAATCTGGTCGATAATCATGATCGGTGGTTTTGATGGATGCGGGGGCCCAATCTCCACTTGATGACTGGTGTAGTGTTGGGGTTGGGGGCGGGCGAAGTGGGTTTTGGGGGGTCTCTGGGTGCTGAGACGAGGAGGACAGGCGTGAAATGAACTGTTCTGCTTCACTGCGAGTCCACAGCTCGTCCGCACATAGGTAATTTGTCGCCTCACTACAGTGTGCATGCGTGTGTGTGTGTGTGCGTGTGTGCGTGTGTGTGTGTGTGTGTGAAGACGTCCCTAAACACGCAACAGGCCCAGCGTTTTGATTTTATTTTCTGATTTTAGCTATGCGAGGTGCATGTGTGAAAATGTGTAATAATAAATTATTCTGCCGGCCTGTGCTCTCCCTAGGCGGAGGTTTATGTATCAGCAACATCAGCATTATGGGAATTGTAGTTCATTATCCAGAACCGGCCGAGCTTGACACGTTATTATCTTTCTTATGTGCTTTGACTCCATTTCAATTACCTTCCAACCGCGTGGCTGTCACTGCACGCCCCGCCCCAACTCGCCACTTAAGCCAATCAGAGAGAGAGAAGGGACGCTTGTCAGCCAATAAGTAAGACAAGATAAAGGCTATCAATCACACTGGCTGAATGCTTTTTATCAGCCGGCGTGCCGTGACTTTCTGTCGTCAGCTTGTCAGCTCCGCCTGGACGAACATGTTTTTTTCCCCCTAATCTAATGTGTATTGTATAATATTCTGCGTGCACAACACACGCGCATACGATGCCTTAATGACCTAAAGATGGTGCTTGCTTTATTTCTATTCGCTTCCATAGTTCCATAGACTAATGTAAATCTGATAGTTTACTGAGCACTGGAAGGAACACTATAAATTAACCATATTTCAATAAAGCTTCTGCGTTGGTGTATTGTTTGCCGGTGCCAAACAAGGGTTTGTTTGCTGTGATCATTTTCAGAAATACAAGGAATTTGAAAAGTCAGTCAGAGTGGAGGAAATTGATGGCGTAAAACTTGTAAAAAATCTAGCCCTGAAGATGGAGGAAATGTTCCGGAAAAAAGCAGAGGCCACGAGGGTAGGTCAATTTTACGACCGTTACTGTGATTATGTAGCTAGCCTATTATTATTAATTAGGCTGATTGATACAGTATTTTTGAAATACATAATATAAATTTTATACTTTGTGAATTCTAACACATACTACAAAAACGTGACCTGGAGCCAAGAGCAATAGGCTATTGTATTGTCTCCCTGTAGTTTGTCGTTCAAAACACTAATCCCATATGGCATTTATTCCATAGACAGTAGGCTATATGTGAGGTGGCAGATGAGAGATGCTTGTAAGCCATTTTCATTATTTACTGCAGAGTGAGTGGTGGGAAATGATAACGTTTATCTAGGACGGCCTGACCTCTCCGTGTTTCTAGCTACTGCAAGGATATAGATTACAACAAGCCTGACAGAACCTATAACCAGGGCTTTATATTAAACAGTATGTTAATGCTTTAAACCCAGATGGATCATACTGAGGTCGTTTAAGAAACTAAGTCGAAAATAGTTGGTATAGCCTAAAAGGCAATTATGTTATGCCCATGTCGAAATGCACGCTAGGTTTTGTATTTTTTATTTATTTTTGAATAATTTTCTATATCAATTGAAATATAATATATTATAGTGTAGGCTACTAGTTTTTCATTACTGCATTTTGCAGTGTGGATATTGCTGACGATTTCAAAATCCAAACCCAGCAACGGAAAAAAAATTAGTCGTCAAAACTGTTAAGGCGCACAGGCACAGCCCTTGGTTGTGTTTACACTGCAGTTGTTGTGACACGTATATGACAGATCTTAATTACCTGCTGGTTTGGAAATGCAAGGGTGACAGCGTTTAGCTCGCATTTCTCCAATACGGAACAGGCAAGCACATTTCACGGACAAGGAGCTATGGTGTGGTATTGCTAAAATATTTTCCTGACCAGGCTAAACCATCAATCATTTCACAGCTACATGCTCGATACAGAACATTATTCCTAGAAAAAAATGTGTTTGAGAGGAAGATTAAAAATATGAGGAAAAAAGTTGATAGACTTTTTAACTGTCAAAAATATTCCCATTATGTTTGTTTTCATAAAAAAATGATGTCACATGCGTTTGTAAAAAATAATGAATGTCGAGGCTCTGTGTAAGCCTTTTTTCCTGCCATTAGGCCTAATGCCTTGAAAAGACCCAATATTTTTAAAATAATTATTTTATTTTTGAAAGACACTCAACATTTAACATTTCTCTAAAATCTTTATTGAAGTGATGCCACTAACAACAAATAAACGTATTTCTCGACCAGGCATGTGTCAATAAATCTTTGCAGGGGTGGAACCTTTTTGAACATTAAAATAAGTGTATATTTGTTCCACCACCTGTCACTTTTCTCCTCCTCAGAATCTTGTGGAGGCAGCAGAGGAGGCCCACCACCAGCACGAGGAGAACCCTGACTTGCAGGTGAACAGATCATATATTAATATATAATACAGGGTGCTTAAAAATGATGGACCCCATGGTCAAAGCAGTATATTTCATTTTGAACATGTTACAATTACAACAAGTTACAAACAGTTTAATTATTTATTAAGTATTATGAATTAAACTCTATGTACGCCTCTCTTTTTCATTTTCATTCATGGTTGGTTTGCAAAAAATGTGATTTCAAATTGGGTCCATCATTTTGAAACAACCAGCAGAGGTCTACTACTGTACTAAAACAATATAATATTGCTAGATATTTTTTGAAATTCATAAGATTATTTTTATCTAGAATGTGTTGCACTCTATAAAATGTTTATGAAAAACATTTTTATAATTATTCTATTCTTGCACAGAAATATCCACCTATGCATTAGTATAATTTACACAATGAACCAAACATAAAACAGAAATGTCACATACAACATTCCAGTGTTCTAGAGGGTTAAGATCATTGTTATAATTCTAGGTTAAAATGAGTGAAAAAGGAGGATAATGACCATCCATACATGTTCTGCACCTTTATTCTCTTTCACATATTTGATACAGTACGCTACATCAGGTTTATTTGTCAAGCAGTGCTGCCTATTCTATTTAGGGTTACAGTGCCAAATGTGCTATCTCACTCTGAACTGAAGTTGAACCATAACTTAATACTGTAGAAGATCTTCTCCATGTGATGCCTGCCATAACCCAAAATAAACACCCGGAAACTATACGCCCAGCAGTTACAGTATAGCTGAACATCCATCTACATTTTGGCTGGATTTAATTGTCCTTTAAAATACTTTAGCAAAGACTTTTGGAGTCTTTGCTATGTTGATATGTGGTATGAGATATATGGTATTAAATAGCATAACATAATATCCTGTACATTCCCATACAGTATATGTTTATACGAGGTCTCCAGATCTCTACTTACTAACCGCCACTGACTTGCTCACAAGTCATTATTTAGCTGCCGGTATCTTTGGTGCAGTGAGCTTCTTTACTGCCTCTGCGGAGGGAATGCAGTACTTCTGTAATATGAAGAATGCCTCCCAACACTCTCTCTCTCTCTCTCTCTCTCTCTCTCTCTCTCTCTCTCTCTCTCTCTCTCTCTCTCCCCTTCTCTTCCCAGTAGACAAAGACAAATGAAACTGGTGCTCAGGCATTGTTACACTTTTCTGGCTTTAGATTGGAAACCCACTGGAGCAACAAAATACTAAAATAATGGCATCACTTTCCAGTTAATATAAGCATTTAGATCATCTGCATATATTTCAGTTACCTCATTGCCTGTCAGCCTTTCTTGACCAAAGAGAACAAAAAGTTTTGACTCTTTGACTTTTACAAGTCATAATCTATTTTTCTTATGTGTGAATATTTTAATGGAGGTTTGGTGACCACATGCTATTCTTGGCTTGGCTTTTGTTACAAATACTGTATGTTGCATTCAGTTTAGTTCATTTTTGTTGTAATCTACAAAATAGGTCTAACACAAATGTTGTTTGGTAATATATTGGCCTATGAATTGAATTAATAAATGAGGCTACAAAGTATACCTGTATGTGCACTTCACAGATTAGGTTTATAATACTAGTATTTTTCATATTATTATACATATATCAGTACCTTTGTCAAAATATGGGCTTGTTATTCAGACTTTAGCCTGAACAATGCAATTAAACAAAACCAGATTCTAGTCAGTAGTATCCACTTGTCATGATAATAGGTTATGCTATTAATCTACAGTATGTGGCATAATGTTGTCTATAGGCTAATATAATTCCCCATCGTTTGGCATGATGGATTTTTCACCTATAGTCTCGTTTTATCTCAACTGTCTGCTGTAAAGGCTGTTTTACATTGAGTCTGTTTTACATTACTGCAATGTTAAGTCCAAGGGCGCACAAATGTTGGTACCTCAGAGAAAAGTTGCTTTTGGAATTATACGCAATGTCCTTCAAATGGTTGAAAATAGAAACAACTGACATTTTGTTCAACTGTATATATTCTTTTAATTCTTTCTTCTTCTAGATTATTTTCGCCCTTATATTCATAATTGCATTACTAGTAAGACATTGAAACGGGGTCAAAATATTCAGACCAGGCCACTACAGCACTATGTGTTATTTGCTATTTCTTTACTTTAGACAAACCATCTCAACAAAAAAACATTCAAACATAATGTCAGGTCTTCTATTTGAACTCAGACCTGAAAGAAACCCCTTTCATGGCAAAGATGATGTAGGCTATTACATGTAAATTGTATATCCTCAACATACAATGCCATCATTTGAGAGCACTGTCAGCAATAGGCCCCGGACAGTGTGTCTTGGGTCATAATAGAGACACTGTAGCAGCAAGAGTGTGTCCCTGTTAAACCGTGGCATAAAGAATGATGCCCAGTATAATGCAATAGGCCACAGTCACTCTGTAATGGGGTGCGGATGACTGCAGCAGGTTGACTGCAGCATAGTGTACTGTAAGAGTCAGCGGGGCGTCTCGGAGAGCCGCAGTGGCCCCGGCCTGCTCTCCAGTAATAACCCTGGTGGTTAACGCGCCTCTCTGCAGCGCTATCATTTCTGCTGATGGTGCACGTTTCTCCGCCCCCCCCCCCGTGCACCCCCGCGTCCCCCCGTCCGCCGCGCGTGAGCTCCTCAAAGAGGCAGTGAGGCGTGGTATGAGCTGTCGGCGGCTGCTTGATGGTGATGCCCGCGCGGCCTCCCCCGAGCGTGGCGTAGAGTCCATCACCCCCCGCCCACTCCTTCCCCGTACGGTCGCACACTGGCTGCAGTAGCCGCGGCGATGAGGCCGCTTAGGCAGGATGAAGGGGCGCTCTCCTCCTGGCACTCAGTGAAGGGCAGGCCAGTCAAGCTCTGCATTAGCGAGAACATTGCTGACACTGGAAACAGCACTAATGCTCTACTGTACCTGCAGGGTGCAGGTCTTTCTGCTGCACCCAGGTCTGGTTTAAAGGTATAGTCCA
Organism: Amblyopsis hoosieri; assembly: GCA_027564755.1. NCBI lineage: Eukaryota > Metazoa > Chordata > Actinopteri > Percopsiformes > Amblyopsidae > Amblyopsis > Amblyopsis hoosieri. The sequence goes on from JAODUE010083397.1 coordinate 12,316, forward strand.
CGACTGTAAGATCATTGTAGGCTAATACACTTTTTGTCAAATTCACCAAATATTTCCTCGCCGTTCGCTAGTTTACCCGTTCTGTGTGCTGAAACGATTACCGGGTACTTCTACGCAGCCCTGGCTCTGTTAATAGGAACACAAACAATGCGGTGAACACCGCTCACAACAACAATGCCCTAGGCTTCCCAATGCTTTTCCAATGTGTGGGGCGGAGCTTCTGAGCGAGTTTGTTTTGACGTGAAGTTAGTAAACATTTTCTGTGCTGGTCATGGGTGCAGCAGTGGCTCCCACTGGCATTTGTTATAACTCAGAACACATTGGAATGAAATTAGTTTACAGTTCAAGACTGAACCCTTTATACAGTATACATACAGTGTTCAGGAACTGTAGCCCCTGTGTGTCTGGAAGGCTGTAGTTCTCTTCCGTGTTTGTCTCTCACTTCTCCTATCGCACTCTGTCTTCTGTTGTGAGACAGGTGATTAACAACACACACCTGCTGGTCTCCATGTGTTTGTGAATCATGTTTAATCTTTTTATTACATTACATAACGATGGAAGTAAACAGAACTTAACCTATAACCCATTGCTAATATTTTCTGTTCATCTAATAAAGACATGAAAATTACATTAGATTTATTATGATATTTGTGTAAGCAAATGTCCCCCCATGCTTTCTAGGCAAAGCATGTGTATCTGCTGACACAGCCCTATTCACTGTATATTCACGTCCGCTGATATAACCACTCTCCTCAGTACGAATACTTCAATGCCGTGCTGATCAACGAGGTGGACGAGGAGGGCAATAGCGTGGAGCTGGGTGGAGAATTCATCTTGGAGCCCAACGACCATTTTAATAACCTGTCCGTCAACCTCAGTCTCAGTGTGGTGCAGGTTCCGACCAACATGTATAATAAAGGTACAGTACGAGCCGGCTGGAGAAAAGACACTTGAGTACCAGTGCAGATGTTGTGGGGGAACATGGGTCAATTAAGTGCTAGTAACAAGTATATCACATATACGTATCAAGAAGCATATATTTACTTAAACATGCTTAAAATGTGCGGATGCAGATGGGCCAATGTAATTTGTTAAATACGGCGTCGTCACACTCAGTTCTGGACATAACACAGTAAGTAATTAGAATCTTTATTAAGTATTTTTGTGAAGCCATCACTTTGTGAAACTTTTTAGAATGTGCAAGTAAAATGACATTCAGTGAAACAAAATAAAAATAATACTTCAGACGCCTGTGGCTCAGATACATTATCACTTGAAACATTAGATTAATTTGGCTAGATATAGTATCATAAAACTATACTTGTTTTGCTATTTTGGTTGCCTTAATATTAATTTGTATGAAATAACAAATAATCATCATCAATAATATTTAAATGTTCTTATGTAACTTCACAGCACCGAGCATGACCCACACTACTACTGACTACTGAAGACAATCAGTATCCCTCTTATGGTGGCATGACTACATATGTATTCATTAGCTAATGTGCTGGGAGGAGGGGAGGAGAGGAGGAGGAGAACCGTGTGAACAGGAGAGACTGTCTTTCCAGCTGTGTCACTGTCACAGCCTGGAACGTATGGGCTGGGGATCGATAGACCTTCTGAGAGCCAGGGGAAGCATTCAGGGGAAACATTCATGGGAAACATTCATGGGAAACATTCACGGGAAGCATTCATAGGAAACATTCAGGGGAAGCATTCAGGGAACACATTCATAGGAAACATTCATAGGAAGAATTCAGTGGAAACATTCAGAGATCCTGCAAGGATACCAGAGCATGCATGGTATGGGTGTAGTGAGGGAGGTGGGGTGGGGACTGTTTCTCATACGGGAGCTGTTCCGTTTGTTGCTGTTTTATAGCGCTCATGTTCCCTCTCCCCATGTGTCCAGCAGTTTCTTTTGCGTGGCTGTGATGGACTCCCCGTTGCTCTGTGTTCTCTGAACAAAAGGCTATGGCTTCTCTCTCCACAGCAAGAGAACGTGGGGAGGGGGGGGGTTGATTTAGTGGCTGCCATTGTCACTCCTTCAGTGGGTCAATACAGAACAGAGGTCAGCCGTGCGCTTGGTCAAGACCGCAGAACCATTATTACGGTTTAATCTACTTGTCTCGCGGGGGGGGGGGGGGGGGGGGGGGGGGGGGGGGGGGGGGGGGGGGGGGGGGGGGGGGGGGGGGGGGGGCCGGGGGGGG